>JABUQX010046826.1:80000-97500 GCA_015478945.1 Trachelipus rathkii
TATATATATATATATATATATATATATATATATATATATATACCGTATATATATACCGTATATATGATGATAGTGTTAATGGTAATATGGTAATAATGATAATAATGGTGTTAATGTTAATAATAGTGATGATAATGATAGTCTCAGTGATAGTAATAATGGTAATGATGATAATATTAGTGATAGTGATGATAACGATAATGGTAATTATGATAATAATAGTGATAGTTGTGATAATAATAATAGTGATGGTAATAGTGGCAGTATTAATGTTAATGACAGTAATATTTATATATATGTATATATATTTTTTTAATTTTTTTATGTATTTCATATTTATTTATAAAAAAGCGCCCGATAGCTCAGTGTTAGAGCACTCGCCAAACCAAGCGAGGGTCCCAGGTTCGCAACTGGTCGGGTGGGAGAATGTGAGCTATTCTCTCCTCTCCTTAGGGCTTGGCTACGTCCTGCTCGGACGTTAAATGAGTACACCTCCTCCTTGATTAGGGCTCTGCCCGTGAGCGACGGTGTTTATTCGTAAAAAATATATATAAATATATATATATATATATATATATATATATATATATATATATATATATATATATATATATATATATATATATATATATATATATATATATATATATATATATATATATATATATATATATATATATATATATATATATATATATATATATATATTTCGAGTTTAAGCCACAATCTATTAAGATAATTGTTACCAGGGTGGACGGAAACCCAACTCAAATGCACCCCACCAACCTCTACCCAACTTCCTCCCTTAATGAAAGAGAGATTTTACAATGAATTATATTCTTTTTGCAACTAGTAGAGAGATTTAAAGATAATAAGGATCATCTTGATTAACTTCGCATATTCTAACTTTCACTGTTGAGAGTCTGTTTCTCTTTTCATCATATATTAACCCAGCATTGCTAAATACTCTCTCACTTGAACACTAGTTGCAGGACAGGCCAAGTATTTCTTGCAAGTTTACTCAAGCGTGGGTAAACATTTTTGCTTAACTTTCCACCAACTGATAGTATCTAGTCGTTTTTGTATTTAGTCGTTTTTCTTGATGATAGTTTTCAATCATTTGCACTACATCTTTTGGTAATGCGTGTTTTCATCACTACTGACTGTAGAAATCCTTCCAGTGAATCTGTTATTGATTTGTTTGTAGAAGGTGTTCTCGTTTTTTTCCTTTTAATGGGTGGCGAATTAATAGACTGTTCAGATTGAAGTTTTTCAACTGCAACGCCAAGTGACTATTTAACTTGTTCTCACATTGTGTTACAAAAAAACTTGCCTTTATAACGGGGATCTAAGTAAGTTGCAATAGAATGAAGGTCATTAATTTCCACAGAACCATAGCGTTTTTCTAGCTCTAGTTTTATTACATTTTTCATTCTTTTTAAACTGTCATCATTTTCATTTGAAGATGGTTCAAAACGCTTCCTTAGCGTTGCTGAGATTACTGCGCTACATCGGAGACTGAAGCTGTAGAGGCGCTGATTTTTTTTGGTAATTTCGTCAAATGGTTTCAATAGCTTAATGTGATATGGTCATTTTCCATATTAGTAAGAATGTTAACCAAAGGTGGGCATTAACGCGTTAAAGCGTTAATCCGTTAATTAACTCGTTAATTTTTTCGTTAACTTTTAACGCTTTCGTTAATTTCGAAAAGAAGTAACGGACTATTAACGAGTTAAAATTTTTCCCTACATCCGTTAATCGTTACTTTAATTTACGAGTTTATAAAATATTTTCTTATCAGATTTTAAATTGTATTAGATTCGATTTTGATAACAAACTTTATTTTCCAAAATTTCCTAAACGCTCCTCTCAATGGCTCAAAATGTGTTTATTCTTACATGGTTATTATTCCGTTTAGAAATGTTTGACGTTTTTCTTTTGCTGTTTTCTCATTTCTTTATTGGTCTGCTGGAAGAAAAAGAGATAGTGACTGTTGCCCGTTCAATGAGTCATTAACTCTTTCGTTAGTTACTTGAACTTGCTTCTTTTGCGACTAGTGAAAAATATAAGAACTAGGCCTCATAAGCGTTGTAAACTTATAAAAAATATACATATTTTGTATTAAAATTCTGTTGACATAACCTATTATTTTTACAATAATATACTACTTGGGTGTCCGTGTAAAGAATGTCCCAGTTTCAATGCTTTATTATAACATCGTAATATACAATCAACAGCATTTCATACATCAAAGTGAAGGTCATTGAACAGAGTTTTTCCTACATATGTTCATTATGGCCCCTTCGTTATAGGATGTATATTCATCGATAATCCAATTCCTCCCAAACATTGATTAACAGATCCGGAGTAATGGAAGGAACGGCATGTTCAATTCTGTTTCAACTCTGCGTATAATTGGGCAGCCCCATAGGGAAGAAATCGCATGGCGTTAAGTCCGGGAACCGGGGGGGCCAGAGAGCTCTGTCGTCTTGACCATTATGACCAACCCAACGATCTGGGAGAGTAAGTCGTTCAACCACGCTTGCACTATGTGACTCCAATGTGGAGGGGCTCCATCTTGCTGCCATATAAAGTTTACCGCTTCATCCTCTAATAATTATGGAAAGAGCCATTGTTGTAACATATCGAGATAGGCGACCCCTGTTACGGTTGCTTCTGCGAAAAAGAAAGGTCCGTAGACCTGGCGTCGGGATATGGCGCAGAAAAAGTTAACCTTTGGGGAATCATGTTCGTGTTCTACAAGTTCATGCGGATTTTCAGACCCCAGATACGAACATTATGGGCATTCACCTTACCCCTGAGATGAAAGGTGGACTCATCGCTAAACACTACACGATCTAGAAGGTCATCGTCTCGACCTAACACTGCACAGGCAAAGGTAAACCGTAGAGCCTAGTCGTCGGGCTTTAAAGCATGTACAAACTGCAACCGGTATGCACGCATGTGTAAACGTTTCTTTAACACCTTCCACACCGTCGTTCTTGGTGCCTGCAGTTCGCAACTTGCTCTCCGAACGGATTTCTTAGGACTATGAAGAAACGAGGCCCTGATACGATCCACATCCTGTACAGTCACTTTGGGCCGTCCTGTACTTTTTGCCTTTACAAAGACATCCATTAGTTGCAAATTGCCTATACCATCGGCGAATGTTTTTGCCACATGGAGGATCACATTGGAAACGTAAACGATACCCATCGCTGAATCGTAATTACAGATTCGCACTTAGCAAATTGTAGAACACAGAAAGCTTTACGCCTCAGACTCGCCACTGGTCATGTGGCGCATGCACTCAGAGAAGACTACATCTGAATGAGCGCATGCGCGTATGTCGACCTATCAGGAACTCGTTCTGGCGCAAGTGCATATTCGAAACTATGCAACTTACTCTTCACTTTGATGTATGATATGATATGGATATTGTATATTATGCTGTTATAATAAAGCATTGAAACTGGGAAATTCTTTTACGGACACCCGGTATTGAGTATTAATTAATAAGGTATTTACGCTTTGGAAGTATTCTTCGGCAAGCGGCAAAAGCATCTGCTATAGGTCAAAGCCTAATTAATTTGTCTGATAAGCTTAATATCATTATTCATATTGTTAGGGATATTATTATAATAAAAGAAAATTAACAATAATTATTACTATTCCTACATATTGTGAAGACGGTTAACGTTAACGATTAACGTTAACTTCCGCTACATTCTTTACCGATAAACGCTTTAATGATAATCGTCGTTAATATTTTTTGTTAACGATTAAAAATTAACGACGTTAACTTTCTCATTAACGGTGCCCACCTTTGATGTTAACTTTGGAATACAAACTGGCGTACAAAGCAAGAGGTTCTCTGAGTGATACCATTCTTTCCACCATATGACATGTAATATTCCAGCGAGTTGGAACGTCTTTGAAAACAGCAAGATATGGAATATCAAGCCGTTTTTGAATTGCCTTCAACTCATTTTCATTTTCAGATTCATCCTAAGTATTTTTATTATAAAATTCTTTATCAAATCCTCGACACAAATATTCGAAGGGCACCATCCGCAGGACAGTTATGCGATGCGGATCTTTAATAATGTGCGGATGCGGATGCGGATGTTACCTGTATCACTAATATATATATATATATATATATATATATATATATATATATATATATATATATATATATATATATATATATATATATATATATATATATATATATATATATATATATATATATATATATATATATATATATATATATATATATATATATATATATATATATATAGAGACATCTATTATATATGAACGTCCCGCGCAGAGAAGAGGTCAACCGCCTCTCATACGAGAGGACGTTGGTTCAAATCCTCCGCGTAGCAGTTGGGTTTTATCTAGCAAGAATTAAAACTTAACTGCAAACACGTTGGTGGCGCTGGTTTGGGATAGCCGGCCTTAAAGTTCGATTTCCTGTGGTCCCCCCGTGTTACCCCCTGCATAGGGGATAAAGCACGTTAAAAGGTAGTTATATATATATATATATATATATATATATATATATATATATATATATATATATATATATATATATATATATATATATATATATATATAGATAGATATATATATATATATATATATATATATAAGTTGTTATCCAAACGAGTAACATTGATGATGTCACTATTTGATTAGATAACGAAAGAGATGTCACTCTCAAAGATAGATGACACCTGTAAGATTACCCAAACGAATAAATAATATGACTCAATCCATTACTACTTTAAAAATTATAATAATAATAACACACACACACACAAAAAAGCAATAATAATAATAATAATAATAATAATAATAATAATAATAATAATAATAATAATAATAATAATAATAATAATAATAATAATAATAATAATATTGTATATATATATATATATATATATATATATATATATATATATATATATATATATATATAAATATATATAAATATATATATATATATATATATATATATATATATATATATATATATATATATTATTTTTGAGTGGATGTACAGGGACTCCATAGCAACACGTAAGAATGCGGTCTATACCCATGTTAGTAAAGATCTAACAACAGGGAAAATCCCTAACCGAATGAAATATGAACAGAGCTGAAAGGTCTTATACAAGATGTTCAGTTCCAATAGGAAGGCAAAAATTCGATCACTACGAAAGATAAGATGTGCTGAAGGTGATACTGAAGAGGTATAGTGAGCAAATCAGGGAGGAACTTGCTTCTAAGGGTCGAGATGACCTCGCAACCCACAAAGAGAAGAACGACCTGCATCATAAGAAATCCATGGGTAAGATTGGTACGACCCAGATGTTACGACCAGGACCACCACCAGGAGGCGACTCCACTGACAAGACCACCGGTCCAATAACGGTTTGACGTTAAGTAGTTTGGCGCCGCGAGCATCCTCCGCCCAATATGCCTGAGAGGAAACCCTAATATATTATGATGGAGAAATTTGTAGCAGGGAAATGGCCAGGTGTATAGCAGGGGGAAGGTATTGAGGAATCGACACCCTGTACGTAGCCACCTGTTCATTTCCAGGAACTACCACATAGGAGGGAACCCAACAAACTCCTCAATGCTGTGCTTCCAGGCAACAAACTGAGGGACTTTGAATGGCAGAGAAACAAAAGGCTCGGGGTTGACTGGTCAAGCAACGCCTGAGAGTGTTTAGAACTAGTGAGAATCCCCCACGGGTGAAGGTGATGATTCTGCTCACCACCAGGGACACCGCTTTTGAGTTCAGCCGAAAATCAGACAACACTGTGGACGGGTGTGGGATACAGTGATGTCAGGAAATACAGCCGAAGCTGCTACCCCTCCTTCCGTCTTGGAGTCATCAGTGAAAACCGATATAGAGTCGATATTTACCTCCCCATGGAACAGAAAGGAATCCCTCAACTGCACCGGGTGTGCCTCCGACTTTGTCAAAGACTGGAGAGCAGACGGAGAAACCCACTTTGAATAAGTAGAGGTGAAATCAAAGTGCATGACCGCTCGCTGAGGAAGGTCTAATAAAGTGAAGATAGAAGTAACAACCTCAGCAAAAGGCCAATAAAAAGGGTTGTGATGGACGAGCTATATAAGAGATGTCAAGGCCAATGAGGTAAGAAGCTGAATACGGAGGACTAGTGAGCACATGAGCTGCCTCCCCCATACGGATAGGGGCATCACCCCTGTCTCCCCCTCCAGACTTTCCCTCGGATAGGAACGAAATGCTCCCGTGGCTATTCCCAGACCTTCGGTCCGAATGGGGGTGAGAAGACAGAGGTAGGGCAGGAAGGTCTGCCCATATATGGCACAACCAAAGTCTAGTTTAGCCCGCACCAGCATGATATAAAGATGGAGCATGGTTTTTTTCTGTCCAAACCCCAAGTCTTGGAGGTGAGGTGCCGTAAAAGACCCAAGGAACGGCGGCAACTAGCTTTGAGGAGAGTAATGTGAGGGAGGTACGTGAGGAGCTCATCGAGCAGCAGACCCAGGAACCTCACCGTCGGCTCCACACGGATAGGGGAGCCATAGAGGCGTAATATAGGAAGCGATTGTATGCGACCCCTACGACGGGGATTTTTTCGGAAAGGCACGGCTGTAGTTTTCGACGCGGAGAATGTAAAGACGAGCAAAACACCAGGAGGAAACACTATCGATGGCGACCTGAAGTTGACGCACCATTCAAGGAAGTTTTGCTCCAGCGATGTACAAGGCAAGAATGTCAACATAAATGGTGCAATGCACCGAAGTCGGAATGGAATCGACTACTCCATTGATACATATTGAGAAAAGCAACACGCTCAGTACACCCTTTGTCCAGGACAAAACGTCTCGACAGTGTGGCACCACAACGGACTTGAAACGAACGACCCGACATTAATAACTGAAGGAAGAGGGGAAGTTGCCCCCTAAGGCACAAGGAATGAAGGTTCCGCAAGACCCCCATCCTCCACGTGCTATCATACGCCTTTTCGAAGTCAAAGAAAATGGCCAAGGTCATTTTGTTGGAAGCAAATGTCTCTCAAACGTAGTGATCCAACCGAAAGAGAGGTTCCTGAGTAGAGCGATGGTGACGAAAACCAAAATGATAGTTAGAAAATGCATGGAGACAAGACGGGAAGCCACCAATCTCTCCATGAGCCTGCATGTGTTGGAGGTTAATGAAATAGGGCGATGGTTATAGTAAGAAGTCGGATCCTTCTCAGGTTTGGGAATGGGGACAATATGTGCAGCAGAGTGAGCAGACCAGACCAAACAGGAGGGAAGACCCCTCCTCTCATATTCTATTATATAAGCTAAGAAGGAATGCAATGTCAGAAGTATGAGCATGCCGGAGCATCTGAAAGGAAATGCTATCAGGGCCAGGTGCTCCATCCTTACATAGTTTTAGGGCGTCTTGGAACTCTGGTGAATAATCTGTTGTATGGAAGGTCTTCTCCAAGCGGAACAGAAAAATCCGAAATCTTCACCCGCTGGCGATCAGAACGAAAAGGTTCAGGTTACCGGGAGCCGCTGGAGCAATACGCGAAGTGATAATCCAACTCGTCCGTCACGACCCCGGGAGCAGAGATAACATCAGAGGTATGCGGGCCGTAAGCAAGGAGGATTGGTGGATTCGTATGGTCTTTTCGTGAAAATTTTCGCACCTTTTCATGGACCGATGATACAGGTGTAGTTGCGAAAATAGTTTCCGCGTACCACGATTAATACACCGGGAGCGGCCTGCCGAAGCTTTAAACAGAATCAAGTTGGAAGGTGTGGGAGTTTGTTTAAACAGCCTATATAATTTACGCTTTTCACGATTAGACCGAGCACATTCCTAGTTCCACCAGGGAGTTGTCGCTTTCCGGGGTCCCATATGAACGGGGCATATTGTTCGCCGAGGTGAAGAGGATTGCTTCCTGAAAGTAGGTGAAGGCGCGAGGGGAACAAAATAGTTGCATGAAAGATGGGAAAGTAAGTGGCCTGATGAAAGGAAGACCAGTCCTCTCTGTCGTATCACCAGCCAGAATAAAGTTGTTGCTGCAGACTGGGGCTGACGGATGGTACCACGATTCAACACAACGAGACGTGAACACAGGAAGAAGTGCCTGTATCAAAACGTTCAAAGGTTGGAAGGCAAGCGTTGAGACATCCCAATGAGAAATGCTGCAAAATATTCAATACTAAATCAGCTTTGGGGGACGTAACAGTCAAAGGATGGCGGAGGTTAAAGTCACCGAGGGCTAACATGGGCGGCGGAAGACTGGAAAAAATTGCTGGGCGATAAGTACACTGAGCACAGTGTAAGCGGTGTTTCAAGATGAATACGAGCCGCTACGGCATGCAAGAGAGTGGAGAGGGGAATGGGAGTGAATGGGACAGACTCGTGAAACCAATGGCTGATGAGCGACAAGTAATCTCTCTAGTTCTTCGTTATTAGCAAAATATCCGAGACAGTTCCATTGGAGAAAACGTGCCATAAACGGTAATATAATCAATGTTCAGGACGATCCGTGACAAGTCACTATGTTTTGGGAATTGGCAGTCTTCTCAGAGGATAAAGTCTGATGGTCCCGTGAGCCGCCGGAAGACCCACTTACCAGAACAACAAACCCCGGGGGAAGAGGAAGATCACGCAGCATGAATATGTGTGGACCTCCCTGCTTACGAGAGGGGTTCTTGGCCACCACAGGAGAAGGCTCTCCGAAGAGAAGTGCCAAGTTACACTCCACATTTCAAACATACTTCCCGGCTTGCGCACCCCTGCCAAACTACTTAGTAGACTGAGAAACGGGCTGTATCCCTCCAGGAGGTACTCCATCAAAGGCTGGGGAAGATTGAAGAAAAGGACAAGTAGGAACGGTATTATCGGGAGTGATAGGAGACACATTGGAAAACAAGTGTGTGGTGTCCGTTGTCCAAATCTCGGGAGCTATCCGCGCCCGAGTAGTGATAGATGGCTCAGTCGATGGTTCCGAAATCACAGTGAAAGTGGGTGAAGGGGAAGAAGTAAAAAGGGAAGACTCCTCCTTCCTCCCGCGTCCACCAACAGCCAACCCACCCTCAACACACATGGAGACAGCGTCACGTCTTCCCGAAGGAAGACTGCGGCAGTATGAGGTATCATCCAATACCTCCTCTTACCTCCCCTTGAAGTGGACCCTAGGTTTACACATGGGAATCCTATGGAAGAAGAGTAGTCCGAAGAGTCCATTGTGGCATCCGAGAAAGTCTCAGAATCACTTGAATATTGTAAGAAGCGAAGCGGTCTTAGGCGGCGTGAGTAACATCGGATCAGAACGTGCAGAATTTGAACCACTGTTCCGTGTTTGTCCACGAGGATTGTCAGCGCGGCGAGCCCGTTTTGACATGACAAAGACAGGTCCCCCCAGTGCCAACGGGTTCCTTTTGTTTTAAGAAGTCCGTGGCTCGATAGGCAAGCGAATACGGATGTCTGGTCTTGGAAGATCCACTTTTGGACGGGCGTTCGCGACCGTTAAGAGGGTCCCGTTGTTTCCCCGGAGAAACAGAAGCAGGTCGTTTCCGGGATATGGTATAGTCAAGCTCTGAAGATACACGTATGAACGTTTGCCATCGACCTCAGGAGCTGAAAAGGTCGCAAAATTAGACATCCCCGTGGGAGCGGTATGGACATTACAAGGTGAGTAACGCAAAAAATGGTCATGTGTGTCGGCGAAGAACGACGAGTGGTCCGGCGGACCATGGTAGGAGGGTTGGGAAGACAATTGTCTAGAGCCACAGGAAACACCAAGTCAGGTGATCCCTTATCCGGCACGGAAGTCTGAATGGTCGAACGCGAAAGTGGAACAAATTCCGAACACAACGCACGGAGCGATGGGCAATGTTAGAGGCGACCGCAGAGGCAGTGGTCGTTGCCGCAGCATAAGAAAGAGGAAGATGAGCCAGCTTCTCCTTTGCACGGCGGGTAGCTTCTCGACGGTCATGCTTATAAAGGTCGCACTGCTCAAGGATTTCCTTCTCCAAGGCAAAATAGGGGTAGTGGACAGAGGAGGATGGGAGTGGACCCTTACAGTTAGGACAACAAGGAGGATGTTTTTCACAGTTAGGGTGGAGAGAACTTCCACATGTCGGACATATGGTCTGGGGGGGGGGGGGTAGACCGACAATATATCTGGGGGTGACCAAATTTTTGGCACTTATAACATCTTCTCGGGAGGAGAACATAAGTTCGAACCGTGCGCATGGTAAAACCTAGTTTTACTTTGGATGGAGGGAAAGGCACAGAGAAGGTAAGTAAGAGACGGGGGTTCGTCGTGGAGGGGTTCCCCTTACGTGGAGGGAACCGACAAACATCGATGATTGGCACGTTGTTTCTTTAAATGAGTGAGAATGTCAAAAAAGCATCGGAACAGAACTCTGGTACATATATTGTACCTTTGACATGTTGCGAACATTGTCAGGTTTAGAAATGACAGGAATCTTCCCCAGATGTGATATGGAAGCAAGTACGTTGCTTTGGGTTCTAGAGGCAGCATGAACCAGGATGGAACCATTTATAATTGGCGTAGCTTGTGGCTCAGTTGTTTGAAGAGCAGCTTCCAAAGCATCACTAAGGATGAGCTTGCTTATAGAAGTCAGTGGACGTCATGACGTCGAATGTAAATAAAAATAAAGCGGGTAAGAAGCAAGACTTGGGACCCCTGGAGGGGGGTCTGAGAAAGCGATTGTTGAAGTTGGATTTTCTGGCTTTTAGGAATGGGACCCTCCCCACGAAGGGGCTCTTCGGATGGCTGACGTAAGTGTTGAGAGATTAAGGCATCTTGAGAGGTCAAAACAACCTCATCTGGTTTAGACGGGGTAGTCCCAGAAACGGGTCCATAATTTAGGACTATTGGGTTGGGTGGTAGAGTACCAACCATTTCATCAGTAAGAGCATCAAAGCCCCTATTGGTCGTGGTCTGGAAACAGCCAGGGAGAGGTAGGATTGGAGGCCCAACAGATGTTGAACTCCGCCTTTCTTGAAAACGTTATTCTTTTTTTTATTTTTCCCATAGAAAATACTAATTTAAAACATCTGCTCCGCAATAAATAAACACAAATACAGTGACACAAATGATGAATATAAACATATATTCCGGGGCGTAACCGCGGTAACCGCGCCTACCACAGACCCAGAGCATAATACCTCTCCTCTAGAAACCAAACCTCGTAGGGCGGGCCATGAATGTGGCCTTGGAAAAGCTCCCCGGAACTCCGCGTCCAGTCCCTCAGATGAAAAATAACAGCCGTGCACCACACGGATAAGACATGAAGCCCAAGATTATGAGCCCATGTGCAGGAAAACCTCCTCAGCAAGGGTCGGGTATCCAACAATAGGAGGCCCGGAGAAAGGCGAGAATAACTGGTTTATGACCTGTACCCTAACCCACGGAGGAAGGAGGGCAAGATGGGCATATGATACACACAGAGACAACAGCTCGGTAGCCACCAGGAATCAGGAGATTGGGGAGACTCTCAGAAGAGAGATCATGAATACGTAGGTTAGTAGGTACATAAAACAGAGAAGAAGGGATATAAACTGGGAGGGAACGGATAAGATGAACGGGACATATTAAATATAAGATGAATATGTAATAATAATAATAAAATAAGAACCACAAAAAGAAAAATGAAGATAAAATCAAAGTACAATAGCAAGAAAACAAGAACAAATATAATAATAATAATTGTAATAATAATAATAATAATAATAATAATAATAATAATAATAATAATAATAATAATAATAATAATAATAATAATAATAATAATAATAATAATAATAATACACTATAGAACATAGGGGAAAGTAGGACAACAACGAAGCAAAAAAAGGGGGATAAAACAACCAAAAACAACAACGTAGAACTTAGCAGATACAATCCGAAAAAGGTATCTGAACCCTCCCACCACAACAAGGTGGCTACGTTAACTGGGCGAGATGATAATGATAATAATAATAATAATAATAATAATAATAATAATAATAATAATAATAATAATAATAATAATAATAATAATAATAATAATAATAATAATAATAATAATAATAATAATAATATTAAATCAGCTGATACAAAAAAAGAAATATTTTTAAAGAACGTTTATTTGTATGAAATCCAGATGACTCAAGTAACGGGATTCTACACACACACACACTCGTCAGCTGGCACGAGTGAAAAAAAATTACTTAATAGATTTTAACATTACATCTCCAAATCACTAATCTATACAATATTCTATAATTTATTCTATATAAATTTTCTATTTAATCGTTATTCTAATGACTTTTACTAATAACAGTTTTTTTTTTCAATACAAGGCTAACTAACTGATCGTTTGATTATTCATTTATTAGAGAGCAATTAAAATTTATTGGATGGGATTTAAAAGTTAGAATGTAATGAAAACTCGCACCAGAGGTAATATCGTTGTGTATAAATATATTTTGGGATAATACCCCCCAAAAAAGTTATGTGAATGCCGATTTATACAATTCCTAATTAATATTCTTAGGTGAGTAAAACTGAGTGATTGTAAAATATAATTCTCATTTATATTAGGTGTTTCAAGAGACAAAAATTCTGTATCAAATCAATTTAGGTAAATTTTTGGTTACCAAAATTTTAATGGATTTCAAAATATACACATTTAAAGAGAAAAAAACAAAACAATTAAACCCACTGGGCTGGAAATATTTTTTAAACGGTTTTTTTGCCAACCCTGATAAATAAAAGGGTACTGAGATGGTATTGACACATAATTTAAAAGAATGATGAGAGACTGGTTAAAAAGGTTTTTGTGTCTGAAATGATTACGTAATGGGGGAAAAGGCAAACCCAAGTAAAAGTGGCTTGACAGCATAAAGGACCTACTAATGAGAAAGGGCAATAGTATGGGTGAAGGAAATATATCGACAAGATTGGGTCACTTGGAGGAGAGCAGTGCATGAGAACTTCCTTTAAAGGTTGCAGCTGCCTGAACAGCCCAAAAGATTATGACTATTTCAGCTTTATGAATCGAATTAAAGCTGCAGTTGTATGCGCAAGGAGTTTTATAATTATTTGAGCATCTGGATATGCAACTGTAACCAATCGGCAGTTATGTGGGAGACGATGATGAGTATAATATATATATATATATATATATATATATATATATATATATATATATATATATATATATATATATATATATCTCTATATATATATATATATATATATATATATATATATATATATATATATATATATATATATATATGTGTCTACATATATATATAAATATATATATATATATATATATATATATATATATATATATATATATATATATATATATAGATATATATATATATATATATATATATATATATATATATATATATATATATGGGGGAGAAAGAATTTGAACGGCGTATGCTCTTGCTAGGTATGCTTATGCAGGCCTCGGACATGGTCGTGATCGCCGTAAGCGCCCTTGTATCTTTCGGCCAAATTGTATGAAGCGTATGGGTACATGGAATGTCAGAGGAATAAATGCTGAGGAGAGGGGTGGTGTATGTACTTAGAAAGGGTAAATTTAATTTGCTCGCTATGACTGAAACAAAGATGAAAGGAAATGAAGTGAGTGGTGCAGTGTGAAATGTGTGTGCTGGAGTGGAGGAATGAGAGGGGAGAGAAAGAGTTGCGATTCTGATGAGTGACCTGTGGAGCTATGGTGGATTTTGTTTGTGAGTACTAGAATTATAATGGTTAAATTTAAGCTTGAAAAGGTCAAGGAGTGTGTGTGTGGTTGCAACATGTGGTCCATCTGAAGGTGATGTTGAGGAGTGTGTAATTTTTTGGATAATCTGAATGATGTTTTGGATGGGGTGAGTAGGTACAAGCTTCAGATTGATTGTGTTGGGCGACCTAAATGGTTGGATAGGTAATCAAAATAGTGATGGTATAACAGGTAACTTTGGGGAGAAGGGAGAAAATGCGAATGGTAGGAAGGTGATTGATTTCTGTGAGGTAGGAAGGGGATTGATTTCTGTGAGGAGAGAGGTATGTGTGAAGTAATACTTTTTTCAAACACAAGAGTATTCGAAAGTATACTAGAATTGGTGTAGATAAAGAAGATATATCCAAATGAAAAATATGATTGATTTTGTGATGGTGAAGAAGGAGATATTAAAGTATGTGATGGATGTTAAATCAGTGAGGAGGTTGGGGATGGGATTATCGGATCATTATGTTTTATGCAAGATTAAGTTAGAAGAATGGATGATAGTCGGTTGGCTAAGAGGATGTATAGTGGTGAGTGTGCTGGGAATCAACGGGCTGAGTGACTAGAAAAAAAAGTGGATTGAGTCAGTAAAGGAGTGCCTAAAGGAGAGGAATGTGAATTTGGCAGAGGCAAGAAGAAAGGTGCATAATAGGAGTTAATGAGTTTACGGCGGGGTTTTGTGAAGGGGTATGGTTGTGGGCTTTGACCAGGGGAAGAACCCTACATTGACGATATACCATAGTGAGGTTCCTTCGCGATCTCATGAAACCCTAGGGTGAATTTTTCTGACTACGATGAGTTCTCACTTAAGGTTATGACAAACAAAGATGAAAGGAAACAGTGAAGATGAGTGGTGTAGCGTGAAATGTGTGCACTGGAGAGGAGGAAAGAGAGGGGAGAGAAAGAGGTAAGGGGGGCTTTCTTTTTTAATTAGCATCATGTTCTTCTTCTACTATTCTGTTCCGGTGTATGCTACGCACCTCATCCCCAATCTGGAGAAAGGAAATAATAATAATAATAATAATAAAAATAATAATAAATTATATATATATATATATATATATATATATATATATATATATATATATATATATATATATATATATATATATATATATATATATATATATATATATATATATATATATATATATATATATATTACTATACTTCTGCCCCTGGTCCACCTTAATTGGAGGGCCACACTGCTTCCAGGAAGCCGGCCGCCGCCACCGGGCGGTTCCACAGGTCGAGGATAGAGGATACAGAAAAGACGGCACGGGGGGCGTCGAGAGCTGGGCATCTCAGAAGGAGGTGCTCTATTGTATCCTGAGAATTGTGGCATCTGGTGGTGCAAGTGGGGAGGTGACGTTGTCTAGTTTAAATCTATGTTTATATTGCATGAGTCTCGGGTGGTGACCTGATCTGCACCGAGCGAGGTCCATTTGGCTTCTTCTAGACAGCGTTTCTTCTATTGGGGAGAGTTTTGGGGAGGGGGTATTTAATAAAGTATTATTTGGGCGGTTTTGAAGGTAAGTGTTTGTTAGGTGGGAATGGATATGTGAAGTCCATGGCCTATTGGGAGGGGGCGGGGGAATTATATTATAGTGTTGTAATAAGAATATATATATATTATATGCATATTTTGTGTATATGTATATTATATGTGTATATATATATTATATATATATATATATATATATATATATATATATATATATATATATATATATATATATATATATATATATATATATTATATTTATATTATGTGTATATGTGTATTTATATATATATATATATATATATTATATATATATATATATATATATATTATATATATTATTATTATATATATATATATATATATTATTATTATATATATATATATATATATATATATATATATATATTTAAATACATCTATATCTTATTTATAATAGTATATATATATATATATATATATATATATATATATATATACCTTGTCTGAGATACCAGAGCTTATGTCAGTAAATATAATATTGGAAGTTTCAATGCCTTGCATTTCCGGATCGTAAGATAAAACCTCTTTGATTTCTTTCCTTTCTTGAAGAACAGGAGGCATTTGAAGATAAATTTGTGCTGTCTCCAATGCAAATGTATTATCCTGAAATTTAAATTAAAAATATTTTTTAATAAAAAATATATTTTAAAATTTTTATCGTCTTAAGTGATATTAAATTATATCTCTTCATGATATACATTAGTTTTTTATTTGCGATGTTCACTTGTAATTTACTGAGTAATATTATAAATGTAATATTTTAAATGAAAAAGGCTATTTTAATAGCTATATTTCAGAGAGATAAGAAAATCTTAAAGGGATCATCATCTAGTAACTTGCTACTTTCAATGAACAAAAATAAATGCAATTAAAACAAACCTGTAAGATCTATGATTTACATACAGATGTGGTAATGTACAGAAATTAGATTTCAGTATATTTTTACAACATTTTAACATCCCCAATCTTATTAGAAAGAGATTATAAGCAATATAATACCTTGCCTAAGACCTTCATACAATCAAATGATACTATAGTATCTTTTTGAATCAAAATAATTAATGCTTTTATAACTTTAACACTTCAGTAATAAAAAAAGAACAATGACGAAAGTAATAAAATTTAAATATAAACATCAAAATATGGATCAAGTGTTTATATATATATATATATATATATATATATATATATATATATATATATATATATATATATATATATATATATATATATATATATATATATATAAAAATATATATATATATATATATATATATATATATATATATATATATATATATATATATATATATATATATATATATATATATATCTTTCTTTTCTTTTTTTTTCTTTTTTTTTCCCAAGAATGTGAGTAAGGTGTGTGACGCGCATCGGAAAAGAAAAGCAGTAGAAGAGCATGACATAAGTCGAAAAGAAAGCCCAGCCTTACCGCCACCTCAGTACCATTAATTAGCGAGAACTCATCGCAGTCAGAAAATCCACCCTAAAGCTTCATGGGACAGCGATGGACCCTCACCATGGTAGATCGTCATGTGGGGTTAATCCCTTTGGCCCAGGTGGGCCAACCATACCCCCTCACAATCCCCCGCCATTCACTCCTGTTATACACCTTTCTTCTCGCCTCTACCAAACTCACATTTCTCTCCTTCAGACATTCGTTCACCGACTCAATCCACTTTCTCTTCGGTCTCCCAGCCGGTCGGTTCCCAACACACTCTCCACTATACATCCGCTTAACCAATTAACCAACCGAATATCATTCATCCTTTTCATGACCAAACCATCTCAAATAACATACTTTCATTTATTCTCTCATTTACCCCTTTCTTCACACCACACATCTCTCTAATACATTCATTCCTCATTTTATTAATTCTTCTCACACCTAGCATGCCCTTAAGATTGTCCATCTGAACACATTGAACTTTAGATCTATACTTCTTATTCCAGACCATAGTCTCACTACCATACAATAACACAGGTAACAACACACCCTCATGTAAGACCTCTAGCGCACTCAAGACTTAGTCCCTTTACATTCACCAACGATTTAATTGCACCAGCAACCTTCCTGCCATTCACAACTTT
>JABUQX010046826.1:105000-117692 GCA_015478945.1 Trachelipus rathkii
GTGCTCCGGAGAATTAACTATTATATTTATTGGGTAACTAACTGAATAAGTAAATAAATTTAAGGTTCTGTGGTAAAACTATTTAAATAAATTTTTCTTTATAATGAAAACAGAAAGGAGAAAGGGTTGACCAATTAACCTCTATTTTTTGCAAACATTTCCTTAATATTCATTATAAATAGGCGACACAGAGCCGAAGATTGGTGATGTGATTATGTGTCGTGGATGAAGGAAGATGAGATAAAAGGCAAGTTTCCCGGCCCGGGCATTTACTGCTTCTCACAGTGTGATGTGCGTATTATGATGCAAAAACAGAAGAAGTGAACACTTCAGACTTTGCAGTAATAGATAACTTACCAAATCCATTTTTTAATATTTAAGTTCATCGGAAGGGAAATGCCACATATGAGTTGAACTCCGCTTCCCCACATTGATATGCTCGCCTCAATCGCTTATCATTATCACAATCATATCGCAGTTCAAAGTCAAAGAGAGAGGTTACTTTAGAGTGATGATTATATGACGAAGTTGAAAGATGTGATGATAGAGAGAAGAAGAGAGCAGAGGAAGATTGAATGAATAGGATGGATGAATGATTTAGTCGAAAGAGTGCAGATCGAAAGGTAGACTGAAAGGAGCCTGATTCTGACGGAGAGATGTTGAAGAACAAGCGTGCGGTTTAGTAGTGGCAGAGGATTGAGATGATGGATGGATCAAATCGACTACATTGAAGACAACAATGATTGAAGAAATGAGAGAAGGATGAAGGGGAGAGAAGCAGGAATTGTGTAAGGAGAAGAGAAGTGAAAATGGTAAGGAGAATAAATAAATAAAATTACTGATAATTATTAGATTTTATATTATAGTAATATATTTATACAGCAGTATATTTAATAGAAATTATAATAGGTAGAAGCTACTATAAGGCAGTGTTTAAGTATAAATATTGAGGTGTTATACGGTGGTATAAGCTTATTGAATGGAATTTCAAAAAGTATGTTATTTTGACGGATGGTGATTAAGGGTGTATTTAGAAGTTAATAAATTTATGAGTATTTGTGATCAAATAAAGATATATTGGTTTAAATGATTTAATAGCATGTAGCATGAGGGTATATTATAGTAGTATATATTAGTATATATATTATTATATTATATATATAGTTATCTATACTTGGTATTATTAATATAACTAATATATTACTAGTATATATTAGGGATGGTAGGTTATTATATGATATATATAATATATAGAAATTTAGAGAGGGGTATATATAGTGGCTAATGAGGTAGTACAATATATAATGGTGTTTAATAATTAATTAGAAATAAATGCCAGTTAACTGCTTTAATAGAAATAATTACCGCTTCTTATATGCAGATGATGGTTTTTGTTGGGTGTTTTCATAACTTTTCTGGTTCATAGAGATTTTGGCAGGGGTTAAAGAGAAGGGTATGAAGATAGTATATATATATATATAACTGTTTAAGATATATAGGGTGTGTAAGGGTAAGTTATACCTATATGGTTGAAGTCTAGAATGTATGTCGCACAACGAAAGTTAATGTAATGGACTGAGAGAATAAATTTTGAGATAATTTAAATTTTTACTTTGTTTTGTAAAAGTAAAGCTGACGAAAAATAGGATAAGAGTGAGATTAAGTAATCTTCTAGAGAAATACCACTGAGCTTCACTGGAAAGTTATTTTAATGGTGAGTCATAAGCTATGTGAATATCATAAAGGTCCGAGTTTAAAATATTTAGTGAAATATATGTAACACTATTAAAAAGTAGGAACGGATGATGGCAGAGTATATATATAAGTATTAAAGTTGTGATAAAGGCAGGTAAGGATTGCTGTCTGCATATTTAATAATATATTTGGTAGGATATGTAAAATAGCTAGACTAAGTCATTAGAGTGAAGATAGGTAGGTGATTATTTCTTATAAATTGAGTAGTGTATGGTACTTTTTAGTATTTAATGTTTAAATGCATAGTATTAGAAGACTATAAGGAGCTTAGATAAATGTAGTATAATTTCTAGATAATGATTCAATTATGATTCAGTAGACAATCTTTAGGGTGAGCGTTGTTATATGCGATGCGTAGAGTAAGGGAATATTATGATAATAATGAGGAATGAAACATTAATAGAGATATTATGTGTGAGAAGTGATAATAATAAAGGTAGTATAAGTTAGAGAGAATAAAATGGAAACGCATTGTAAGATGGTATTTTAGTATTGTATAGAGAAAGGGTTATATCTCAGAATCGAACCGTCGGTATTCTCTGTTTAAGCCAGTGAATCCACGTGTTTTATGCAGATATATCTAGGCTGAGTTGTGGGGTCGCCGTTTGTGGATACTGCGAATACCCGGCTGATGAGGATTTCTTATTAGTGCGAATAAAAAAGTGCATCAAGTTATCGTTCAACGAGGTGGAATATATTTTCATAACGAGGAGGAATGAAGAAAAAATGTGAATACCAAGATTTATTTTTTAGCTTGATCTTACAGCGAGAACTGTGACGGCTTGCGAAGAATAGAGCGTTGCATAATAGTAGAGAGAAGCGTCTGGATATTTGTATGCGTATGAAAGGTTGACAGCTGCAAGCAGCATATAGGCTAGGCATGAAATCGCTATTGGTTGTGGCCCACCGGGGCCAGGAGATGAACCCTACACTTGACGATATGAGATTAGTAGGTCCGTCACGGCCCCGTGAAGGCTCTTAGGTGGATTTTGTACTTGCAACGAGTTCTTTCACTAATAGCGATAGAGGGGTATACTTATAAAGGCAGTAAAGAGATCTGAAAGAGGACTCTATGTGTCTTTAATACTGTGTATTGATTTTATAGTCTTAGTGTGTTAACTTATAATGTATTCCCCCCTATTTTTCTATTTCTTGGATTGCCATGGTTTTCATGGCGGCCTTTACCCCCAGTAAATCCTTGGTGAATAAGGCTTGAGTACGCCAGGGTTTATATTCAGCGATATGTACAATGTATAAAAAAATAAAATAACAGTCTTCTTTGATCTCTAAATGTGTTACAAACAAAGTTTATTTGTTGATTTAAATAGATTTTAATATTTAATACTGATATTATATATAATATATAATATATTAATATAATATATATATATAATATATATATATATAATATATATAATATAATATTAATATAATATTAATTATATTATATATAATATAAAAATATATATATATAATACTATATATTATATATTATAAAATATATATATATAATATATATTTATTATAATATTTATTAGAAGCATATATAGTATATATAATTATATATATATATATATTATATATATATATAAATATATATAATATATATAAATTATGTATATATACAACAGAACCTTTGAATGAATTAATATTTCCTCTTCAATAAATTTCTTAAAAGAAAAATAAGAGGTAAAAAATCTTATGGTGATTATTTCTTTGTTTATCTTATAATATTTCAAATATTAAGTAAGATGCAAAATTATAATTTATTTCTTTAAACAATAAGCATAAAGTTGAAAATAAATATTAAAAATATAAAAATAAATTTACATTAAGAAAGGTTATGGTTACGAAAATAAGTTATGTTGATGTTATGTTAAGTATTACATAGATTAAGAACAGTTTAAATATTTTTTTAAATTTAGCTTCTTACGGTTATTTACAAACCTTTGAAAGTGGAATGCGCCAAACTCTTAGTTTGTTTAAAACCAATTCGTTAAAATAGAAGCAAAGGTGTTATCTTTGAAAAACAAATTACAAAAATTTTTCTATTAAAATATACCTTATTTCTCAGTGAAGATTATTTACCACATGATATTAGATCATGTTAATAAAATATATATTGATGTAGTATGAGCATAAGACGAGCATCTCTCTGGAATTATTACTAACTTATTTAGTTATATATATATATTATTTTATATATATAGTTATTATTCAATATATTATTTAATAAATATATAATGATTTTTATTCTTATATTATGTTATATAATATATATATTATTAGTATAGGATTTATTCGTAAATAATCAAATAAAGTTACATAGAGGTAATGTATAAATTTATATTAATTTACTAAGTGACATATAGTTTAAAATTATATATATAATTCCGTTTATATTAATAAAATTCAGATATAAACTAAAAGTATATTTTTATTTAATATTATATACTATATATGCCATATATTGATTTAACTTCCATATAATGCTCCATCACAAATTTATCTCCTTTTATAAGCATTCTCTGCAAGCAAAACATAGTATTGAGGACACTTATTTCAAAATGATTATGTTTCAAGTCAAGGCCTTTCAACCACAAATTATTAAAAAGGATTAAAAAAACAAAATTTTTAAAAAAATTACGAGTGTACAAAAAATAAACAGACATGAAACCCTAAAACCTGAGCTCTTAGACAAACACATAGCACCGTTTCAAATTTTATTTTAGTCTATCTTCTTAAAGTACTGCAAATATGCTCGTTGAATTGTTTATTAATGTGTATCCATGACATCGGCGCAATAATTCCTTGAAACTTGTAATAATTTATTGGAATAAGTAAATGAACAAGCTTGTTTAAAATATTTTAAAATGAATCTGGAGCTCATTTTTATTTTTTTTTAGTTTAACTATTTTCTGTACCGTAAAATAATTATTTGGTTTATTAGTTCTATTTATTAGTACTTAATATATTATTTAAATAGAAAAAATTTATCTACTCACTTGAACCACGCTGAGTGGCATGACTACCTTGCTGATATATAACCATTATCTAAAAGCATACTAATTATTATAATATTATATAATGCATTTATTAAATTTTCTTTATATTTTACAGATATTTTATATATATTTATTATACATTTTAAAAAAAATTATTATATATTTATGTGACTATATAAGTAACTCTAACGGTAGGTAGAAAATTATCCATTCTGCTTACATATAGATATATTATAATATAGTATTCAATATATATATATATATTAATATATAATATTACTATATATTATTAATATTATATATATATAATATATATAAATTATATTAATTATATATATATATATATATATATATAATTATTAATATTATATATATATATATATATATATATATATATATAAATATTAATAGCTATATATAAAAATGTTTAAAAAAAAATCTTGAGAATTGTTAACAAATATATATATGTTCATATATCTTATGTCTCATATTATAAGCAAATGCATGACAGGAATGTGGTATTCATATGTAAGGGATTCGCGCCTATACAGTAACCCTACTATTATATCACCTACTTACACTACGTGTAACAGTTATTGATAGGAGAAAATAAAATTTTACTTATGTATATAAATGCAAATATTTTATATATAATAATAATTCTGGTAAGTATACTTTATAGACTACAAAGAATTATACTGTTATACACTAACTAAAATTTAATAATTTCGTTCCTCAGAGCACTATACACAATAAAGAAAATACACAGGGAAAGCCATAATTAATATCAGCGACATCTACAAGATATTCATGTTAAATTATTTAAACAAGCTTTATCATTTACTGTATTTCAATAAATATATATAACAAGTTCAAGGAAATATTGGCCATGATGCCTATAGACATATTTATTATAGAAACAACGGAGATATACGGCGGTATTAGATGTCATTGTGAGTAATAAGCTTATATTAATAAGGATATTATATATGTTTACAGTACTTTCGTAGTTTTATGTTTTTCCGAAATTTTAAAATTGTGGATTTTTCAAATAATCTTGAGATATATTCATAATACATTTTAAATATATCATATGTTCTCAAATAAACCATATCATAAATATCCTGCAAGAGTTCAGCTTTCTTAAACCTGATATAACAATATGGTTAAAGGCATTATTAGTTAATATATTATAATATATATAATTATATAAATATATATAATATATATTAATTCAAAGGACTAATTAATTTTTATTAAATTTTAAGATGCAGCGTTGTGTGAGATTATAATTTAAAATATATTAATTTAGATAAATATGGCCCCCAAATGAGCAAAGAGGACAATGATGTATATTTTCTAAAATTTAAGTTAACCTATTAGTAAGATATTAAAAAAGAAAATAAATATGATAACCACATTATGAGAGTTATAGAAATAAATGTACAATATTTACGGGGATAAATCATACATATAGTAGTTCGGATTATATATTATTAGTCATACTATATGATTATATGTTCTTATGTTGTTGGCGATTTTATCTCGTTGAAGAATAAAGCTGTAAATTCCTAAACTTATTCATTTGGTATGTAAAGTTAAAACCAACAAACTTATGAGATCACCTAAGAGTAAATAAATGAAATTTCCTGCATTTTTACACCCCCCTAAGCTTTCCTGTCATCCAGTTACCACCTGCTAATATAAACATTTTGTCAAATATTCACAATAAATTAACTTTGGGAATTTGTCCTTTTATGTAGTAGTACTATCATATTTGGGGTGAGCAGGGTTCCATCTATCTTCTGGATAGAGTAGTGCGAAGCTTTTGTAATCTCCTCCTCTACATTACCGTTTCGATGGGACGTTCGCTTTTGCTCTTTCTATAGATTGTATTACAGGTTCTCGCTTACAGTACGAGATTTAATATCATCATGGCTTTGATGATTTGGTAACTGGGGATTTTCTCTGCCATATCGTACCTTCTCCTTCTCATTTACTTTTTGAACTATTTATATCTTTACTGGTTTCTGTTTTTTCTCAAAATTTCTCGAGCTTTAAGGCCTTCGTCTACCCATGACAGTGAATAAGCATTTTTTGTCCTCGTCTCTATAAGGAACTATCCCCATGTGGTGGCGATTATTCGTTAGAAAAATTACCGTGCCACTTTTTCATAACAATTTCTTTGTTGATGCCTGTTCATATTTTGATCTTGTACCAACTTTTAAATATTGTCTTGAATGAAGTAGATTTAGAAATATTTTTGTTTTCAGGTTTCTTGTATTTTGTAACTTATTTTTGTGAATATTTAATATTTCAGAGTGCAGTTGATGAAAAGAATAACATTCCTTTATTTGAAAGTCAAATCTGGGGACCTACATGTGATAGTGTGGATGAAGTTATAAAGACCGAAATGCTTCCGGAACTGAGCGCTGGACAGTGGCTTATGTGGAGAGACATGGGCGCTTATACAATCCCTGCCATAACTACCTTCAATGGATTCCCAGGACCGAATATCCATCTGGTGGTTCCTTATCACACGTGGTGCGTTTTTTTTTGTTTTTTTTTAAAGCAACTTTGTCTATTTATTATTACGAATAATTTTAAAATTGTGACAATAATAATAATTAGAAAAAATCCTAAAGTAACAATAAAATTACCGTTACTATTTTTCTTTTCAGGCTGTTGTTGGAAGACATATTGAATGATAGAGACCAGACAGCTTTTGAAAAAAGTTCACCACTAGAACCAAAGGCAAACCAGGCTGATTACTCTAAAATTCCAAGTGTATGTAAACTTTTTGATAAGGACCAAGATTGTCACCTCATGGATCAGGTTAAAATTGCAGCTAACATTACCACTATTAGTGTACGTGAACTTTAATAATATAATTAGTTTCAACTGTTTTTAATAATGTTTTTAGATTTCTTTTAATTTCTCACTGACGTGTTTACTTTTTAAAATGATGTGCAAGTTTGGCCTCTGTGGCTTATTATTAGTTAATGATTGTATTTTGTGTAGACGATTAGACAAAGCTGATATCTGTTGATGTCCTAATTGGGGGAAAATATAATTTAAATGTTTTTTGTTGTATTCCTCGAAACCTTAAATTTGAAATTATATTTATTTAAAAAATTTGATTCCTCGGATTTTTTTCCACCATTATGAAATTTTGTTACTTTTAGTAAATAAGTTGAAATAGTTACTCAACTACTACGTCAAACTATCCTTCAGTTTTATAGGTTTTTATTAATTTCCCCCATGCAGAAATATTCTTGCGTCTAAATCTATACAGTATTTTGTATCATGTCTATATCCAGTTGAAATTTTACTTCTTCGCAACTCAAATATTGTCAGCTAGGTTCAGATTTACACCTTCAAAAATTTTCACTTTAAACAGTTTGATTTTGATTGCTATGAAGAACCTTTGCTTTTTGTTTTTTTTACTTGTACCCACCTGATTCTAAAGTTTGAATTGACTGGTTTAGTACCAGTTTAACAGTAACGAAGTATTCTATGCTATATAAAATTAATATACCAACATCTCCAGAGTACTGTTGACTAGTCTCGTTATATAATTCAGAACTTATAATCAAGCTTTATGGAATTTATTGAAAGTTGACTTGCAACTTTCAAATGCATGAAAACTTTGTAAATTTTTCTTTTGATCCCCATCATGATTTTCAACCAAAAAAAATTGATTTACGGAATTTTTTTATAAAGGAAAACAATCTTAAGAAATATTACATGTTTATTTGTGATTTCACTCTGCAAACCATTTTGAGATTAAAAAATTCAAAACTGTTAAATTGCTTAAATTATATTTTGAAAGCTTGTGAAAATATGATAAGAAATTGGTAAAAATATACAATGTTTGAAATAACATTTAAATATTTATCTTTATAAAGGTTGCCTTTTTTAAAGCACATCGTTTTTTTAGTTTGAAATATTCTTTAATAAAATAGTAGAAATAGTTTTCTTTTATTTTCTTCTTTTTATATTTTATATAAAAATATATTAAATTTTTTTCTTTAATTTTCTAGTGTTTGAGTACATGACGCCTTAACTGATATTTATTACTGCACTTATAAGGATTTGATGATATCGTCAAATATATTTCGTTATACCTTTTTACCTTGAACAACTTACAACTTTATCTATAAAACAAAACAAAAACAAAATTTTCTTTAAATCGTTGTTCCAATTCGACTAAACAATTTAAGATAAATCATTCTCTATAGACTTTAAACACATACAATCAAGTATTTTTCTCTATCGAACGGTTGAATATATAGTATAATATTATATATATGTCATATATATATATGCTGTTATATATATATTATATATATATATATAATACTAGTTTATACAATAATATATATTTAGATTTACATATGTTCAATATTTATTATTATATCTATATATTATATATATATATATATATATATATATATATATAATATATATATTTCCGAACGGTTGTCAGGGAAATACCGGAACATTTCCGATTATTCATATCTCAATGTAATAAGGCACTGTGTGTGAGCAGACCATGTAAGAACGTGTAATCAGCAGCATTTTGAAAGTACGAGCATGTGTCCGTGGTTGTACAACATCAGTTTTGCTTAGAGGCACCTGTCGGTTGTGTGCTGTTCGGAAAGAGTGTTAATCAAGACACTGGCCCACTTTGAGCGAGATCAAACAATAAAATTCTTTGTCCAAATTACATAAAAAGTTTAACAGAAACTTCAATTTGATTAAAAGAGGTTTTTGATGATGAATCCATCACTGCGAAAACCGACAGTTTATGTGTGGTAAACGCGGTTTAAAGAAAGGGTGAGGATGTCGCTGGAAAATTCTGAAGTGTGTCGGCAGACCATCAACAGAGCATAATGATGAACAGCTCACTGCTAGAAGTGAGCGGGAGGTAATCCGAACTGACCGGAGGAAAACCATCGATGATGTTGAGCAAATATGTGTCGGGATTTCTCAGTGGATGTTGTCACGCATCCGTCGCGGCAAGTATTGAACATACATCGCGGAGTGTATGCACCTTGTCCAAGGATTCCTTGCACAGGAGCAATGTGAAGAACAGGCTTACATAAGCCGAGGCTCATTGCTATGGTGGAGTGCGGGTCGAAGATGTATTGAATAAGGTAATAACTGACGATGAGAACTGGATGGTTACCACTATAAACCCTCAGACGGAGCGTCAAACCACTGAATGGAAATCGTCCGAGTTCACCACGAAAACAAAGGGTTCGAGCAGATCGCTCAAAGGGGAAAGTTATGCTGCTGGACGGAATACTGATTTGACATGTGACGGACTAGTGCACTTTGAGTTCATGCTTCAGGATCGTACAGTTACCAAGCATATGTACCATTGATATTCTTCTTCTTCGTCCTTCGTGACAGCAATCCGAGCAAACGTGCCGCGGGCAGAGCGTTTGAGATGCAAAATTGGGATATCGCACAATTAAACAATGCCTGGCACAGGTTCACTTCTGGTCTCTGAATATCTGACGAACAGCCACGTACCTGTGCTTTTTCAACCTCCTTACTCACCAGATTTGGCTACAGCTGATTTCTATATTTTCCCTTTATTGAATGGATCTGTTAAAACGGGAAACATTTAAAATGTAATATAAATTCAAAAAGATAACAAAGATGACTCACAGCGATACTGTGAGCAGTGGTACGAAGCTCATGGAAAAGTGTGTGACAGACGAGAGAATGGCACCAGTATTTTGAGCGGTGGTATTGTGTAATATTGTTGTGTTCATTTTATAGCGATAATGAAGGTTTAAATAAAAGTCTTCGGTATTTTTTAACTGCTACCTCATTATATATATATGATATATATATATATATATATATAAAAAAAAGAAAACACAGAACGTATAAATAAATATATATTGTATATATATAAAATCTCAAATATATATTATATATATTATATAATATATATATATATATATTTAATATATATATATATATATATATATATATATATATATATTATATATATACGTATATATATATATATATATAATATATATATATTAATAATATATATTATATATTATATATATATATATTATATATATATATATATATATAGTTTATATATATATTATATATATATAATATATATTATATATATATATATATATATATTATATATATATATATATATATATATATATATATATATATATATATAATATATTAATATATATATATATATATTTTAATATATACTATATATATATTTAGGGTGGCCCTTAGCTATAGGTAATTTTCCGAAAGTCAATATTTTGCTGCTCTCGCCGCCTAATTCTGTTCCAATCAACAAAAAAAACGGACTATGCAAAACTTCAGCTCAAACAAACAACTGCTAGACGACCCTCAAATGCTTTGAATTTGGGATATAGTATACGCAACGATTGAATTCGTTCAAAAGTGGTATACTCTTCCTATCTCGATCATTTTCTTTCTTCTTCTTAGAAAAATTTATGTGAAGACATCCATGCAACCCCAGTAATTATTTAAAAACATTCTTAATCAAATTTCAAAAAAGTTAATTCGAAAAATTTCTGAAATAACATGAAAAATTTAAAAAATGTTAGTTTTTTTAATAAAACACACAACTTCTATAAGAAAAACGCATTTTTATTTACAGCAATAATTTCTGTAGAATCAAAGCAAGTGTGAGCGAAAGAATATTGAACATTATTTATTCCTAAGATGGGATTTAGTAGCAGGAGTTGGGGATTCTTTACGGTCTCCGGCAACTATCCGTAAAACAAAATGTTTCTCAGTTTCATCTTTTGTGAAAATGTTATTGTAATCCTGAATGATTTTGACACCTCTTTCTGCTACTTCATTCACAACAACTGTCTTCTCAAGTTTTCCAATTCCACTTTTGTAACCAGGATCATCCACCCATGTCCGTCTTTGTCGAGGAAATCGGTGCTGATAGAAAACCTCGTGAAGAAAGTTTTGTACCAGGAGTTACAAAAGACGAAAACTTGATGTCGGTAAAGGAAGAAAAATCATTTTGATACAGAATGTACCTCTTCAGTTAATTTTTTTCTTCTTCCTCTTCTTCACCTTTGTCTGCTTCCGGCATAATCTGAGTCATATTTGACTTAACCGCTCTTTGAATATTGCCATCAAATAAGGAAAGAGCCAGAGTTTCGGGAACTAAATACCAGAGATAATTAGAAATATTTTATAGCATCTTTACTGATTTCTGGATCAAAATCCTGATAATTTTTTTTCATCAGTTGACGCATAAATAAGAAATCATGAAAGGTGCTTTAATTGCTCCTGATAACAGAAACCAGGCTCGAACGTACACTCGAGCAAGAAAAATACATATTCTTCTTAAAGAGTTCTTCTCCCTATGAGATATTTGAACTTGATCTTGAAACAGGTATTTTATGAATGCATAAAACAAATTGCCATTATCATCCATCTAGCATAACTTACGGCTCCTGCTATATGAAACGATATTCCATTCTTCGAAATTCCGCCAAGAAAGATCATCGATAACTCCAACGATTGTTGTTTCTGGGTATAAAGGTGGTGTTCAAGAAATCCAAGAATAGTAGACCGAATATCATTAGGCACTTCATTGCTACCAGTTATGTAAACGTTCTTGTCGAGTTTCATACAGGTTTTTATAAATCTTTTGAAAAGTAAGTCGAAAAGGCTCCTCAAAACTAACTCAAAAATGTGATGACGGCAAGGGAGGTACAACAAGTCACGTTTGAACAATTTTTCTAGATTTCTGCTTGACCTGTGTTGCTTGTGCCTAATTTTTTTTGGTTATACCCTACTTTCCACTGCTTGTTAAACAGCCATTGCTTGCTCTTCTCCTGAAGATGTTGGGATTTCAAAGGCTCCCAACAATTGCTCCTTGCC
>JABUQX010046827.1:2500-5000 GCA_015478945.1 Trachelipus rathkii
TAGGTTACCGACAATTTAGGTTACTCAATTTTAATGTGTTTGTGCGTGCGTACATGTGTGTACGCTTAACGTCCTTCGGAAACACGTGGCAATACCTTTACCTTGCCCAATTCATCGTTGATTCAGTACAGTGTAGGCATCGATTACGAATGGATACGTTACCACTCTTCCGAGTTAACGAAATGGACGAAGAGCGCACCTCATGTACCGGGAACGGTTTCAACACAGAAATCACCCCCCACCACACAATAGTTGCTCGCCTTCATCAACGCCTTCGAGATAATGGAACCCTTCGTCCCCGGTGCATTGGTGGAAGACGGGCGTAATAACGAGAAACTCCTGCGTTTGAAGAAGAGGTGCTTGAGAGAGTCGCCATCGACCTGATCGACTAGCACACGCGCCATTACCCATGCCAGGGCTCAAATCAGTCGTCTGTGTGTTCAGGTCTTGCAAGAGCCAAAGCCTTCCATGCATACCCACCTACCCAATAAGTACAAGGGACTTGGGCCGAATGAATTCGCACCCTATGTGGGATTTGCCCGGTGGTTTCTGCAACGGAGCATCGATAATCCTACCTTTCCTGCACATGTCTTGTTTACCGATGAGGCGTGCTTCACACGTGATGGCTACTTCAACAGCAGAAACAGCCACATATGGACGAGGATAATCCGCACGCAATGTTCATCAGAGTTCACCAGGCAAAATTTACCGTAAACATCTGGGGTGGAATTCTTTGGGATTATCTGCTGGGACCTGTCATCATTCCACACCGTTTGGATGGACCTGCGTACCTGCAACTACTCCAGAACACGCTTCCGCAGCTCATGGACGACATACCCCTTGCGACCCGCAGAGACATGTGGTTCCAACATGATGGCGCTCCAGCGCACTTCAGCCACCAAGTACGGGCGCATCTGAACAGAGTCTACACTGACAAATGGATAGGGAGAGGGGGACCTGTTGCGTGGCCTGCAAGATCGCCCGACCTCACGCCCCTAGATTATTTTCTTTGGGGGCATGTGAAGTGTTGTGTACATTAACCCAGTCAACACAAGAGAGGAACTGATTCAGCGAATATTCACTGCGTTTGATCAAATCGGACACAGTGAGGGCATGTTCGGTAGAGTCCGACAGGCAATGGCACGGCGATGTAACGAATGTAATCAGGTACAGGGCAGACACTTTGAACACCTCCTGTAATTTTCCCCAATAAAATGATTTCATAACAAGCTACCATTGTTTGCTTTACAACCTTGCGTCAAAACACATACGTTGTTTAACAAAATATCCTTATTGTTACCTCTATCAACCCTCGGAGTACACAGATGTACGCACGCACACATACATAACATTAGAATACCCAAAATCTCCGGTTACGAAGTAACGACGCGTCAAACAACATCACGTGGTTTACCTTACATCATCCGTAACTTTGAAACGAAGCGTCATACAACATAGCTTATTTAACAATAAATGTTCCTTATCGTTTGCTCTATCAGCCCTCCGAGTTTGTCGCAGAGGTTTTTGAATCATCCTTACATATATATATATATAATATGATATATAATATATATATATATATAATATATATTTTTATAAATATCATTTTTTATTTTATATAATATATATATATATATATATATATATATATATATATATATATTATATATATTATATATATATATATATATATATATATATATATATATTAAATATATATATATAATAAAGCCGTTTTCGTTTTTGCATTTGTGCTTACGAAAAGTAAGAAATGCTCGAGTTTGCGTTCGTTTTTGTCAAACTTAGCGCAAAATCGTGAAAAATGCTCACCAAACGTAAGGAATTTCCTTAATTCTGTAAGGTTGCTATTTCCCGTGCTTGCCGAATTTAAGCACGTTCTTACGAAAAATGTAAACAAACAAGATGGCGGCGTGGTAGGCCCCGCTCCGCCCCACCCCGTCTGTCTGAATTGGTGAATGTTTCATTCAATAAAATCAGCTTTAAATCTAATTTCTTTCAAATGGATAAACTCTATCAAATAATAATTGATCAATTATTTGTAATATAAACCATGTTATTTTTTTTTTCTGTTTATTCCAAAACCCCGTGCTCCATCGCAACAGCTGACTCCAAATGTTGAAAAAAAAGTAAGCCTATCACGAAATTGCGGCCGTGAAAGTCGTGCTAAAACTGGGTGAGCATATCTTATTGAGCGTAAGCACAAATGACAAAAACGAAAAAGATCCAAATTAAAAGCAAAGAAAATACTATAATTCATTCTATCGTAAACACTTTGTATTATTACAATTATGATTAAAGGAGATAGAATTTCTTTATTTCTATCTCTTTTAATCATAAAATTGCGGGTCAAAGGTCCAGCATACACAAGCCTTTGTTATTTGTTCTGATTGGAAGTTTTTCCATGAAGAAATCGCCTTTCTCCGCAAATTTTCTAGCTTTAGCCTTTATCCCTCTAACCTTTTTGATAAACTTGTTTACT
>JABUQX010046827.1:10000-12500 GCA_015478945.1 Trachelipus rathkii
AAGAGGTGGCAGATGGATCGGTGCGAAGATTCTCCAAAAGCCCTTCAGAATGTAACCTACTCTAATACAAGTTAAATAATGCGGTCTCTCTTGGATCTGGTTTGCTGAAATTATATACAATAGTTATTTTAATATAGAAATTTGTAATAGGTAAATAGTCTATGATCTCACTAGTGATATAGTCTATACTTATTCTCTATCAATATATTTATGGGCTGATTATTATACTTTACAACTTATATATATATAGATTAGATTATAATGTGATTAATACTAGTATGGTAACTCATCATGATTATTACTATTATATAACAATTTATATCATAATTATATTATATCCAAATACCATACTAGTTATTATATTTTTCATTATATATACATACCACATATATTAATATTTGTTAATCAGTCATATTTAGCATAATATTTAATAACTATAATAACTTCTTACCCTACATACGTTACACTTGATAGACCCATTCTAGCTTCCTATATCTGTTCTATGATTTTTGTCATGTTCTTATGATCTTATAATATATAAATCCACTTAACTTCTTACTGTCCTTGATTTATTCTATTTGCTATTTCTTACTTAATGCATTATTTCACTTATCACTCTTTTTATATACTTCATATTTATAATAATAAATATATAATCCTATTATACTATTATTCATATATTATACCTTAATATATATATAATTCCTTATCTATATATTTAAATATACTATTACTATCTTATATCTATTATACCTTATCATTAATATATTATATATATATATATTACTTACATATCTATCCTTCATTATTACAATTATCTAATTTACGCAGATCTAAATATCTAATATTAGTTCATATTAATCAATACGCATTTTGAAATATCTTCATATAGCTGAGAATTAATTCATAATAGGATTGATTAATGATTTTTCTTATATTGGTCTTAAAGCACCGAATCACAGCTTCTCTAAATAATATTCAAAATGAGAAAATGTTGTTTAGTATATCTGAACACATGATATTCATTATTTTCATTCGCTAGTTTATTAATTTTATTATTAAGTTATTATTATTATTATTATTATTAATTATTATTATTAATAATTTATTATTATTATTTATTATTATTATCAATTATTATTATTAATTTCATTACTTAAGTTATTATTTATTATTATTATTTATTTTTTATAATTTATTTATTAATATTTTCATTATTATTATTAGTATTTTATAATTTATTATTATTATTTTTAACTATTTTTATTTATTTTATTATTAGTTTTTATTATTTATTTATTTATTGATTATTATTATTATTATTATTATTATTATTATTATTTGTTGTCATTATTAATTAATTATTATTATTATTATTATTATTATTATTATTATTATTAAATTAATTATTATTAATTATTATGATTTTTATTATGTTTCATTTATTAATTATAATCACGAATAATTAGTTTTTATCTGATACTTTTATTATCATTATTATGTGATAAGCAAATTTTTTTTTCATATTTTTATTATTTTAGGGGTAATTTTTCTTATGTCGGGAGACTTCAATAACCTAGAACCCCTCTTTTGAAAGCAAAAATCAATAATTTTCATCTCGTTTTTTTTTTTATTTATCTAATTTAGCTAGTTAATAAATTCCTTGTCATTCTGACATTTCTCTGGTGTAACTATTTTTTTTTTTTAAGAAATTCTAAATAAGTTTTTTATGATACTCAGAAATTATTTAAGAGTGAGGTGTCGAAACTAAAAAATTTTCAATTTCAGTCATAAATATGCAATTCCAGGTTTGGATCATAATAAAATTAATGTTTATTAATATATATTATATAATATATTATGAAAATAATCTAATGTTTTTTTCTATATTTCTTAACAACCTACTTATATGCTCATTTACGGATATTTATTAACTAACTCACTAATTCAAATAAATGGAGTCTTGTAGTCATTCCGGTAGCCGCAGCTGGAGCTAAGGTAGCTTAGTAGCTTGGAGCACTTAGGAGCCGAAAGTCGGAGCCATATATCTTATTTTTTCTTTGGATGAACCGGAGCTCCTTGGATAAAATATTAAGTTTTTTTTTTTCATGAAATATAAAATTTTTTTATTAGTATGAAAATCATTATTTTATTGTAGACAGAAGATGGTGCTGTACAACTGTTATTCAATATAGTTACATATAGTAATCTCCTTACGTCATAGATCTGGTATCCGGATCCGAAGTTCATGAGCGGAGTTCGGTGCTCGGAGCTCGGAGCCGGAGCCCTGGAGTAAATATAAATGTATATTTTTTTTATTTACGTACAATAGAATATTTTTTTAGTAACGATTCTTGCTAGAATTAATTTTCAAAGTAGTTGCAGTAACCTTATTCGGATCGCGTGAGTCGTGAAAGGCCGAAGTTGGAGCTGGAGCTGAAGCCGGAGCCGGAGCCGTGGAAGCGTGATCCCTGGAGTATGATTAATTTTTTCTTAAAAA
>JABUQX010046827.1:17500-20000 GCA_015478945.1 Trachelipus rathkii
GGGGTTTGAAAGTAACGTAGATAAGAGTAAGGTTTCTGGTTTTGAAGAGGATAGTTCTCTGTGAAAAGTTATGTTAGATGGTGAGCAGCTGGAACAAATGTCTGAGTTCAAATATTTAGGATATATGGTGGATGAACAAGGGAACGGATGATGCAGAATGTAGTAATAAAAGTTGTGAATTTAAGGAAGATGGCTGGTGAAATTAAATCCTTAGTGGATGCAAAGGGAATGAGTCTTGAGTGTGCTAGGGTCTTACATAACGGTATGCTATTACCTGTGCTAATGTATAGTAGTGGGACCTATGTCTGGAATAAGAGGTACAGATCAAAGTATAGATTTGGAACCCTCTCTGGGGCTACACGGCATTTTGGTAGGTTCTCTATGTTACAAGAGCAACACCAAAGTCAAGCCACGGCGACCATGGGCACCAACGATGCTTGTTGCGGATACAATTTTGCAATAACTCAAGACGATGACAATTTCCTCGCGCCAGGGATCGAACCCCTCGACAACCAGCGTCTGTCTCCGTAGACAATGTACATGGAGGCTTCTAACACTCAGTCCGACCTGCGCAACTAACAGAAAAAGAAGGTATCTCGGAACAGTTTCAAGTCTCCTGCTTCCCCCGATATCCTGCTTTGAAACGGTACTTATTTAAATCCATAGAAGGGTGCTTTTAACCCCCCCTACTGGGTCTACACAGCATTCTGCTAGTTTGCTCCAGTGTTACAGAAGCAACCAACCAAAGTCAGGCCACGCCGACATTGAAACATCATTCTTGTTGCGATAAATTTGCAATAATAAGACGAAGAAAAGTTTCACTCGCGCGCCAGAACTCGAACCGTCAACAACAGCGTCAACGTTAGACAATGTACAGGAAGTTCCACAACTAGTCCGATCCGACACCAGCAAAAAAATAAGGTATATCTTTACAGTTTTTAAGTTTCCTGCTTCGATATCACTGCTTTGAAACTCGATACTTATTTAAATCCATAGAAGGGTGGTTGGAACCTCTGCTGGGGCTACACGGCATTCTTCTGGGGTGCTCCTGGGTTACAGGAGCAACCGACCAAAGTCAAGGAACGCCGACAGGCACAATAAATGCTTGTTGCACAAATTTTCCTAATAAGACGAAAAAAATTCACTCGCGCCAGGACTCCGAACCATTGACAACAGCGTCGCCGTAGACAATGTAACCAAGAGGCTCTACCACTAGTCCGATGCGCCTCCCAAAAAAGAAGGCATCTCGGAAGGTTTCAAATCTCCTGCTTCGATATCACTGCTTTGAAACTCGCTACATATATAAATTCACAGAAGGGTGGTTGGAACCCCTGTTGGGGCTACACGGCATTTTTCAGGGGGTGCCTCATCCGGGTTACAGGAGCAGCGACAAAGTCAAGATCGCCGACCATGCGCACAACATGCTCGTTGCGACAATTTGCAATAATAAGACGAAAAAATTTCACTCGCGCCAGGACACGACCACGACAAGAGCGGTCGCCGTTCAGACAATGTACGGAGGGCTTTACCTACTAGTCCGATCCCGCTCTCCATAAAAGAAGACATCTCTCAGAACAGTTTTCAAGTCTCCTGCTTCGACATCACTGCTTTGAAACTGTACTTATTTAAATCAATAGAAGGTTGCTTGTAATATATATATATATATAAATATATAGAATATATATATAAATTATATATAATATATATATATATAAATATATATATATATATATATATATATACTATATATATATATATATATATATATATAGTATATATATATATATATATACTATATATATTATATATATATATATATATATATATAGAAAATATTTTTTTTTTTGTCGTCTAAAAAATGAAAAATTTCCAAATGCTTTATTTGTGTTTTCTAGCAAATTTCATTTTTTCCTTACATGAGATAAAAAAAAATTCAATTAAAAAAAAACGAACAGATCTTTTCTTCTCTCCAAAATTTGGTACCAAAGATCACATATAAACGTGTAAACAAATTGACGTTTATATTAAATGTTTTCGTAGAACGTAAGGTGGTGTCAGCCATGGTTGACTATTCTCTGTTAAAAAATTTTTAAAGTACTTTTCAGAAATTGTAAAAAAAAATTTTTAAAAAACAAATTTTCAAATAAGGTGTCTAACTAAAATTTATAACCACTCTAATTTGGAGTATTTAAGTGCAAAAAAATTGAAATATCTTGAAAATTAAAGATTTTATGGCAGTTTTTGTGGAAATTCAAAAAAAAAAAATTCCTTTCTTTACCCTAAAACTGGTTCAAAAACGAACAGTTTTTTTTTGTTTATTTTTTTTCACATATAACTACTTTAAGTGAGATACTTAAATTGCAATCTGTAATTAATATAAGTACTCTGAGTAAATGTAGATTAGCACATGAACAGTTGAAAAGTTGTAAAGTGATTCTCTAAAGCAGCGTTTCCCAACCTGTGGTACGCGTACCCCTGAGGGTACTCGGCAGACCCGTTG
>JABUQX010046828.1:7500-12500 GCA_015478945.1 Trachelipus rathkii
AGAGCAATAGCAGTCATCTAATTATAGTAGCGTAGAAGCAACGCAACCACAATCGGCCCGATCAAAGGGCCAGAAAAACCGCATAGGGCAGTATGGAGATGTTGGAGAGACCCGGCCAACCCCGCCCGCCCGGCCAAAAATCAGAAAAACTCGGGGTTTCTAACGGGGTTAAACTTTAAAGAAAAGCTTAAAGGGTAAATCAACAAAATAAAAAAATATATTTTAATTCCATTACTCCATTGTTATAAATTGATGCCAAATAATATATAAATACTTAAATATAATCAAAATTTTTTTTGGTATTACATGATTTCAATTAAAGTGAGCCAAATTATAATTTTTTCCTAGTTTTTAACTATTAAAAAATTCGAAATTGGATACATCAAATTGAATTCGGAAAGGAAATAAAATAAATTGTTTAAATAATTAATGTATTTATTTACTTAAAGTAAATATCTTCAAGAAAATCAAATATTTTCCAAATCTCTTTTCAAAATATTATTTAATTAATTAAATTATAGTATATATATATATATATAATATATATATATATTATAATAGTATATATAATATATATATATAATATTATATATATATATATATATATATATATTAATATATATATATATTATATATATACTTTTAGAGAGGAACCCTTGGATTCTTTTATAGTATTATGCTTTACTGTCACTTCATTTTATTACTAAATGTACACAAATTAAAAAACATTGTTATAGACATTTTTTTTAATAAAATAAATTTTTAAAAAGAAAGCTAATTTTCGTCCCGAAACGCGAGACCTCTTCAGGCTAAGGGGCTGGATTCTTTACTGATCTTCATCAGTTCAAGTGTGTTCAGTTGGTCTGCTATTTTCTTCATGGTGGTTGTTGAAATATTTTGATGTTTTCAAATATTCATTTTGTATAAAATCCATCTTAACTTCACCGGTTTATTGTAGTTGTTACTATTATATAAATGCAAAAGGATTCCATTATTTTGCGATGGTTTCGTGTGATTGATATTGCTGATCATCTTTATATTGTTGATATTGATAGAGTGGCCTGTGTTACGCCTAGACTTGTTAAAGCTGAATTTATGCTGTCCTTTTGCAGGTCATCTGTATGTTGATTTTTTCTTCTTTGCAAATCTATGGTTTCACCTATATATATTTTATTGCAAGTATTGCAGGGGAGTGTGATATATACAGCTTTGGGGAGATTTTCTTTTCGTTTTGGGAGTGAGAATGTTTTTTAAGGTGATTTTATTTGATGGAATGAGATAATATTGATTTTTTAAGGTAATATTTGTTTAACGATATTAATGGTAATTGAGAAGTGACAAAAAGGAGGTGTTTGCTATTTTTCGGGAGGGAAAGGTGCTATAGTACCTCTTGTTTGCTTTGTTAAATGCTTTTGTGATGAAAAAACTCAGGATAGTAAAGGGATTTGAAAGTATTGTGGATGATATTTAGTTTCGTGTGCTAGAAGAGGGGAAGAGCATATACGAAAGGGCACGGAGAAATAGAGATGACAGAACAGCTATTTATGATTAGATTAATTAATTAATTAAGATTAATGAGCTGTTTTAATATATGAAACGGGAAGGCCAATATTACTCTCATTACAACATAACTTCTTTCATTTTAATGGCAAATATAACAAACAAACTTCGGCCTGAGTATGGGATCCCCCACTGTCTCCCATGACTCAATAACATATAGATGGAAACTAACAGAATTTATCAGATTTTACTACCTTTTATTTAAAACAATAGTTGATGGATTAGATTATGTAGATGACATTGTTTGTCTCCCCTTCCCTCACAACACCAATCCTAATGATGTCCTAAACTATATTTACTCTATTCATCCTTCAGTTCAAGTATACGATAGAAATGCCTTCCAACAACTCTATCCCTTCCTCAGATACCTTATCACATGGAATAACAGAATTACTTGAATTTAATATACATAGAAAACAACATCCACCAAACATATCCATTGGCTATCTAATCATCCCCCAAACACAAAAGCTGTTCTGTTATCTCTATTTCTCCGTGCCTTTCTTATATGCTTCCCCGCTCTTCTAGCACAGAAAGACTAAATAATCCACTTTTTAATACTTTCAAATCACTTACTATCCTGATTTTTCATCACAAAACATTTAACAAAAGCAAAAAAAAGAATACAATAGCAACCTTTCCCCCGAAAAATAGAAACACCTCCTTTTTACCAATTCCTCAGTTACCATTATATTCGTTAAAACAAATATTACCAAAAAATATTACCTCATTCCATCAAATAACATCACCTTAAAAAAACATTCTCAAACCCCCAAAAACGAAAAGAAAATCTCCCCCAAAGCTGTATATATCACATCCCCCGCAATACTTGCAATAAAACATATTTAGGTGAAACCTTAGATTTGCAAAGAAGAAAAAATCAACCATACAGATGACCCGCACAAGGACAGCATAAATTCAGCTTAAACAAGTCATAGGCGTAACAGCCACTCTCATCAATATCAACAATATAAGATGATCAGAAATATCAATCACACGAAGCATTGCACAATCATGGAATCCTTTTGCATTTATAATAGTAACAATTACAATAACATCCCGTTGAAGTTAAGATAGATTTTATACAAAATGAATATCTGAAACATCAAAATATTTCAACAACACCATGAAGAAATAGCAGACCAACTGAAACACTTGAACTGATGAAGATCAAGAAATAAATCCAGTCCCTAGCCTGAAAAGTTTCTCGCGGTCGAGACGAAATTAAGCTTTCCCTTTTTAAAGATTTATTCATTAAAAAAAGTGTCGTGTTAACAATGTTTTAATTTGTGTACATTTAGCAATAAAATGAGTAGTTCTTAAATATATTACTATATATATATATATATAAATATATAATATATATATATATATATAATATATATAAATATATATATATATATTATATATATTTATATATATACTATTATTATATATATATATATATATATTATATATATATATATATATATAGATATAAACAACCTTATTTTTCTAGAAAATCAATTATTTCTAAAATTTTCTAACGCAAGGTTAATTGAAAGCAGCAAAATGTCATCCGTAGGTATAATATAGATTTTCAAGTAATTGAAAATTTATTTTTATTTCATCCTAAGTGTAAGACTTTCAGTGTTTTTGACTTACATTTTTTAATTTTACCTAACCCCGGCCCCGGCCCCGCCCGGCCCCAAGGCCCCGGCCCCCGCCCCCGCCCCGGCCCCGGCCCCGGCCCGGGCCCCGCCAAAATTCCCGCCCCGGTCGGTCCCTAAGGCAGGATGGAACTGTGAGAGAAAATATTAAAATTAAGAGATATAAGGTTGTGTCAGATTACCGATAGGAAGCGAAGGTGGGTGTTTTTATTAAAGGGAAGATAAGGGCAACATATGTCAACTGTTTTAAAAAAATGGTTGGGACAAATGCATTAATGTTGTAGGTCTTTAATTAGTTGCTGCAGATCGTTGAGAATACTAAATGATTCGGTTCTCCCCACCTAAATCAAGTATGAGAGGAACCCTCATTCAGTGTTGTGTAACATGATGAAATCCCCTAATAAGGACCCTCAGTAGTTTGGATGAGAAATATAAGAGTTTCGTGAGAAGTGTAAGAAATCAAAAAAAAAGTCATACATTATTCTGTTAGAGAACAGTAGCAGAAGCGACAAATTATTTAGAGAAGGAAGAAAGATTTTAAGCCCAAGAACATCGAAGTTAGGAGATTCGATATTCTCGAGACTGTTATAGGAGTGTTTATGTTAACATATGCACATACTCCACCTCAGGCGAATTATAAAATAAGTGTCATAGTTGGATATATAAACGAGTTAGAGGAGGAATTCTTAGCCATCATCTGGGTCTCAGACAAGAACAAAAAAATTAGGTTACAGTTAGAATGGATTCCAACGATGCAGAGATAAGGCAAGCCAATGATGTTGGAATCATAGAAAGCCCGCGCGCTGGGCAAAATTCTGCTATCATTACACGCACACACAATCATAAAAAAATGGACAGAAACAAACAGACAAAAACCAAAGAAGAAATGAGGAAAAATTATTCCTACGCCAAAACCTAAATTTAAAACCTGAAATTAAAACACTTAAAAACCCATATACAGTAAATATTTTGCTAAAAGATGAATATCCAGAAAGTTTAAAAAACACTCACGCACTCACAAATTGGCGTACAAAAAAAAAGATTGAAAAATACTATTGATCAACTAAAAAAAAGTTGGATCAACTAAAATCTGTATAAATTATAATAATGGCTATCCAAATAGGTAAAATGTTACGATAAGCTACGCTACACATGATGTGTTGTAACGAGCGTTAACAACGCGCGCTAGCAAAAACCCAGCGGGACACATGTGGCGTTTGACGACGCGTTGATCTCCCAGTATAGGCATGGAAGTGAAGAGGCAGCATGTTTTTGAATGTTGAACCTTAGATATAGAAGACGAAGACGAAGGCAAAACATACTGGTACATCCGAATTTTTAATTGGAACGATTGACTCACGGTTTTTTTAAGCTCTTACCCAAATCAAGAAAATATGAGGCAAAGTTTTTTAATACTTAGGATGTCGATTAGCATCCTTTAACTGAACTGAATTACTGAAAAAACTTCAGGATGACCTAGCACCTAGTCAGAACTATGTGAGGGATGGCATTTCGCCAGAAGAAAAACTCGTAATCACACTAAATTAAGCTTATTTATTACTCCAAATTACATGTAGAGTATAAAAAATTGTACTATAAAAATTGCATAGCGCGCGCTATACTGACAACATGTGTACAGTCCAATTCCAAATAAAAGAACTCGAGGCGCCATGCTAGCGCGCTTTATCGAGTAACCTTCTAGACGCCGCTGCGCGCGCGTTGAGACAGAGCGCGCGGCTGCATGTGTACACCGTCTGGTGGTTATCATATAGGTTATTTTGCCTGAATAGA
>JABUQX010046828.1:17500-25000 GCA_015478945.1 Trachelipus rathkii
TCTGAATCTGACACTTTTTGTTTGTTTGTTTTTATTTTCCTCTTTAAAAAATTATTATTATTATTTTTTATTTATTATGCCTCAGAATATCAGTTTCTTCATCAATCTATTTACCCAATATTATCCGCTTGTTGCATAATTCTCCTTATCCCATTGCCATTAAAATCGACACTGCGCTTTTAAAATTTAATGAGTTTTCCTCCTACTCCTTCATTTGTAAATATTCTTTCTTTACACTCAATCTTCTCTTTCCAGTTCAGAAACCAAACTAAACCTCTATCGTAATTCGTTTATACATCATCGGTAAACTCCAAAATACGTATTTCCTCTTTATTCTTATTTTCTGTTGTCTCAAGATCTTTCATCCCTTGTAATGGTTTGTGTAACCTTTTGACCTGGTTGATAATTTTTGTTTGTTTTCTATTATTCTAGTTTGAGAATATATATATATATATATATATATATATATATATATATATATATATATATATATATATATATATATATATATATATATATATATATATATATATATATATATATATATATGATATATATATATATATATATATATCCGTTGGGATATTGATTCTTATTATGGTGCTATGTTCTGGGTGACCTTGGGACATAGCATAGTGATAGAACCAATTCTATGGGAACCTTGTGTATCCTCGGCCCCCACATCACTAGAATGTGCACTTGTGCATATGATCTTTTAGTCTTCTTCCTTACCCCTCATTTTCAATTCGTATCTGTCTTTCAATCCTCTTCCTCCACCACAGTTTCTGTCTATTGTGGTAGCTGGGTTTGGGTCCCGCTACTACTTATTTACTCTAGAAATGCTCATGACTCAATTCCTGGTCATGTTTGAGCACCCTACCCCAGTTATGGGTAAACAAAGGACAGGAGGCTGGAATATATATATATATATATATATATATATATATATAACAACAACTATTATATATATATATATATATATATATATATATATATATATATATATATATATATATATATATGTGTTTATGAAAAAGGAATATCTGTGTGGCCATGGCCCTCCCCGAAATTTGTAGACACTAAAAAATTTAAGTATTATATCTGTTAATAATATAAAGTGCAGAGGTTAAATTAATTTTATATAATTCGTCGCTGTCAGGAACAAATGTCGTAAGTCCTTTCCTCCTTTAGGGAGTTTTTACAGGAGAAAGAGAAAACGTCATAATTTTACCTATATATATATATATATATATATATATATATATATATATATATATATATATATATATATATATATATATATATATATATATATATATATATATATATATATATATATATATATAATATATATATATATGTATATATATGTATATATATAAAGTAATAATTTTATATATATATATATATATATATATATATATATATATATATATATATATTAGACAGAGAGAGATGAGTATTAATTCTCTCTCTCTCTCAGCATTACTTACTAATGAGATGACATTGTGAGTGTCCAGTGTAAAGCTATCGATCTATTGTTTAAGGTATAATATCAAGTTGCTAGTGAATAGTTATAGTTTTGCACTTTGTTTAACATTTTTTGTTCTTGTTGTTGTTCAACTTAAAAATAAAATAAAACATGAAAAGAAGAACAGATATTAAAAAAAAGTAAGAACTATGTTAATAAAGATTTCTGTTATTGAAAGAGTGAGGTTCTCGAATCGAAGAATCAGTTTCTTCTGGAACTTCTGTAACTGCGATAGTAGCTGAAAAATCTCAAGTAGATGGGATATTTTTCCTTCACAAGCGTCTATAAGTCAAGCGCAATCAAGGAATACAGAAAGGATTGTTCATCTCAACGATATTGGCAGTTTCATAAGTACGGTATTTAGCAATAAGGAAAAAGTGGAAATATTAAAATATCTCTAGAGCCAGATTCAAAATATATATTTCCTGCTCAGGAAGGCAAAAGTCGGGAAAGATATTTCAAAGAAAGTGTCTTGATGATATTAAGTGGTTAGCTACACTATGAGAACGTTGGGGTTTATTGCTCAAATTGTGTATTGTTTTTGGAAACAAAAGGAGAAGGTAATTGGGTGTTTTTGTTTCGAGACCGTATTCAAACTTAAAGAAAGCCATTGAATATTTCTAAAAACACGAGGTTAAAAAAATATCACAAAGAATCGGTAGAAAAGAGATTTGCTGTAGAAAAGCAGGTTCAAGGAAAATCGAGCATCGACAAACAGATTGGCAGTCAGAAGAAAAGGAAGGCCGAAGACAGTAGAAGGCTAATTCCAATTATTGAAACAATTCGATTCTGTGGTATGCAAAGTTACATGGACATCATGACTCATGTCGAATCGAACTTTCTTGCATGTGGCAAACGATGGCAATTTTCAGAGTCTTTTAAGATATCGTGTTAATGCTGAAGATCATGTTCTTTCAGAACATTTAAAAACTAGTGCTAGAAATGCCATGTATACCAGTTTCACAGTCCAAAATGCTCTAATTCAGTCATTTGCGCATCTCATTCAACGTAAAATTGTGCAAAACATAAATAAAAGTAAATTTTTTTCTGTCTTAGCCGATGAGACGGCCGATGTGTCCCAGAAGGAACAATTTTTGTTGTGTGTGGGTTACGTTGATGTTGATACTCTTACAGTCAAAGAAGATTTTTGTGTTTCGTCTCAGTAAATGATTTGACGGGAATAAGTCTTGCAAAAAAAATAAAGAAAAAGTAACTGAACTTGGTTTGGATTATGAATAATCTAAGAGGACAGGTATGACGGTGCAGCAGCAATGAATGGTGAAGATTCAGAAATTCGGAGAGTAAAGGAAAAATGTCACAAAGCTATTTATACTCACTGCTTTATGCAATGCTTAAATTTATGCCTCACAGACCCTTCTAAAATTCAAAAATATTCGAAGTGCAACTGAATAATATCAGAATGTTGTACATTTTTTCTTGTAAATGCTAGAGGACAAAAAATTTTGAAGAAAAAATAGAAGAACTTATTCTTAAGAGTAGCAAGAAGAGATTAAAAAAGTTTGCGAAACTCACTGGTGCCAACGGCATGAATCTGTTTTATTATTTTTAGAGAAGATGATAAACTCGATAATAGCAGCTTTAGAACAAATAAAATGTGAAATTGGAGATCAGTCAAAAAAACTACCTTAATTCTAAACAATGTTTATAATGCATCTTTTCTGGTTTCTCTTTTGTTTTTAAACAGACTATTAAGTTTAACATACAATCTTTCAAAACGAGACACACGTTATTGATTTGGTTGTGAGTGCATATAATGAAGTGAATCTAGGTAAAACTAAACTTGAAAGAAACCATCAGAGAAAATGCAGCATTAGTAATTTCAGTAGATTTTTGAAGAATGTATAAGCGCATCTGAATCTGAGCTGGGCATTGAGAATTGCTGTACCAGAATTAACAAATTCAAAAATACAGACCAACATTCTTACTTCCGACCCACAGACTTATTATTGCACATCCATTTTTATACCATTTTTGGATGATTTAATATCAGCATTAGGAGAGAGGTTTTTAAATCGCATAAAGTATCTTCCTTGCAAATGGTCATACCGAACAGGTGTTATGTGCCATATGAAGATAAAAGATGTAACATTTTGCAGGAAGATTCGAAAGCCTAATTGAGGATTTAGTAAAAAGCAGAATGGGATTTATGGAAGTTGAAATGTCATCACAACACAGATCGTCCAAAAACAGCAATAGAAGAACTAGTTTCTTGTTCGCAGTCCCAATTTCCAAATATTTACATCTTGTTGCAAATACTGGCAATTTTAACCGTGTCTACTGCTTCAGTAGAAAGAAGCTTTTCAACATTATGACTTTTGAAAACTTGCGAAATACTATTGGAGATGAAACACTTACTGGACTTGCCCTCCTCCATACATCGAAATATTGACATAAAACTGAAGTTGTTATCTCGGACTTGCTCACTCTCATGCCCGGCGATTAAGTTATCATCAGGTAAGATGATTTTAGCAATTTATATAAATTATTCCCATTTTTTTCTTAGAAATATAATATTTTGTCCTTCCAATTTATATATATATATATATATATATATATATATATATATATATATATATATATATATATATATATATATATATATATATATATATATATATACTATATATATATATATATATATATATATATATATATATATATATATATATATATATATATATATATATATATATATATATATATACTCTAATATATATATATATATATATATATATATATATATATATATATATATATATATATATATATATATATTATATATATATATATATATATATATATATATATATATATATATATATATATATATATATATATATATATATATATATATATATATATATATATATATATATATATATATATATATATATAAAGAAACAATTTAAAACCGCCACCCCCGAAAAAAAATCCTGGATACACCACTATATATATATATATATATATATATATATATATATATATATATATATAACTATATTTACACGCATATATATATATATACTATATATATATATATACTATATATATATATATATAGGGCATCCCTATATGTCTGTGAAGAAGGGATGAAAAAGAATACTTATAGCGTACGCGTTCTGCGCGATGTAGTAAGAGCGCTAAAAGGACAGTAATATCTGGTCTGGGGTTCGGGTACTTTTTTTCAACAAATGATCATGTGCCGCCGGACCTGGGTTGTGATGGCAGCAAACGTCCTTGTTTCCTATCAGCAGAAATTTGCCTGAAACGTCTGGAAATTCGGATGGTAAAGGAATAAATGGTGCGGAAGAAGGGGGTGAGGTGATGGATATATTAGAAGGTAAATTCGATGTGAAGAAAAACATAAGAATAATTGATGGTAAGGACAGCAGTAGTGTGAATTGAACTGCTTGTATGTTGGAGTGGAAATGAGAGTGGGAAAGAAGGAGCACTGCGATTCTGGTAAGTAATTTGTGGCACAGAAAACTGTAGTGGATTTTGTTTATGCTAGTACTAGAATACTAATGATTAAATTTAAGTTTGAGAAGATTAACGTTTATGATTGCAGCATTTTGCTCCATCTGAAGGGATGGAGGAGAACAGAGTTAAGATTTTTTGGAAATATATCTGAATGATGTTTTGGACTGGCTTCAGAATATTTCTGATATGGGCAACTCTGACTGGGGTGTTAGGTGATCAGAGGAGGTTGGAATCTTTCCGCTTTATATGCCTTTGGGGTTGCTGGAGAAGATGAGAATGGTAGGAAGGTGATTGACTTCTGTGACTAGAGATATGTGTGTGTGTGTAAGTAATACTTTCTTCTATCACAAGACTATGTAGGAGTATAGGAGAGCTGGTGTAAGTAAGTAGTATCGAAGTGAAAAGTATGATTAAAGTGTGTTGTGCAGAACGAGATATTGGAGTAAGTGATGAATGTTAAATTTGGGGGGTTGTGGGTGAGAAGAATATGAGATCGCAAGTAAGAATGTCAATAATGAATGGGAATCATTATAGAATTATCAAGAGGGATAGTGCTTTCCTGACAGATGCGATGAACGTGAGGAGAGTGTGGAGGATGCAGTTCGAAAATCTGCACAACATTCGCAGTTATGAAGAGGTGACAGAGAATGTGTGTGGGCTTGATGGTGTAAGATCAATTAGGTAATTTGGGGATGTGGTAATTTGCAGGAAGGAGGTAATAGATAGAGTGAGAAAGAATTGAAGAATGATAAATCAGCAGGTATAGATGGAATTACTTGTGAAATAATCAAGAATGAAGGCGAGATTGTGATTGACTGGATGTGGAAGTTTTGTAACAAAAGGTTTGTGGATGGTGTAATTCAGGAGTACTAGAAGATAGCAGCGATTATTCCCTTGTATAAATATAATGGTGATAAGGGGAAATGTAGAATCTACATATAATTAATTTATTGAGTGTTGTAAAGAATAAAAATTCTGGCATTTTGTTTGAAAGAGTTCGTCGAGTTACTCTGCGCTTTACTGTTGAAGAACAAGGTACGTTTAGAAGTGGCAGAGGATGGGGAGATCAGGTTTTTACATTGAAGTAAATGAGTGAAGAAATGAGAGATAAGTAGAGGAAATTTTATTTTGGTTTTATGGATTTGCAGCAAGCGCATGTCTGGATTAATAGGGAAGCTTTGTAGTAGGTGTTAATAATATATAGTGTTAATGGTATATTTCTGAATGGTAATATAGGTATGTATGTTGATAGTGAAACGTGTGTAAAAAAATGGAGTGGAGAGTGAATGGTTTAATGTTAATAGTGGTGTCTCCATGACAATTTAATTTGCATATGGATTGTGTGATGAAAGAATTTAAGGAGGGGTGACCGGGGAAGATGTTAGACTGATGATCGGAAAACGGTACAGAGTGGAGGGTGCTTCCTTATTGTACGCAGATGATTTGGTTTTGTGTGGCTAATCTATGGAAAGTTTGAGAAGATTGATAGAATTTTGGCTGGGTGTGTAAAAGGAGTGGTTTGAAAATAAATATAAACAAGAGCAAAGTGTGGTGATAGGTGATGAGACTCCGCATGTGAAATCATGTTGGATGGTAAGCAACTGGAACAAATATCAAAGTTTAAATATTTAGGCTGTATGTTGGATGAAAAGGGAACGGATGATGCTGAGTGTAGCAGGAAAGTTATGAGTGGTAGGAAGGTGGCTGGTTCAATTAAGTCTTTGGTGAGCACAAGGGGACTAAGTCTCGAGTGCGCTTGGGTTCTGCATGAGGGTATGGTGTTACCGGTGTTAATGCATAGTAGTGAAACTATGGTGTAGAATAAAAGATATAGATCTAAGGTGCAGTCTGTCCACATGGATAATCTTAGGGGTTGGTGTGTTAGGTATGAGAAGAATTGCTAAAATGGAGAATGAGCGTATTTGGGAGTTGTGTGATACGAAGAAAGGAATAGATGAAAGAATAGATGGGACTCTATTAAAGTCGTTTGTTCATTTGGCAAAGGATGAATGGTAGTCGATTGGTTAAGCGGTTGAATAGTGGTGAGTTTATTTTTGAAGCGATCGGCTGGGAGGCCCAAGAAAAATTGGATTGAGTCCCTAAAAATGTGTTTGAATGTAAGAAATGTGAAATTAGCACAATAAAGAAGAATGGTGCATAATAGGGGTAAATGGTGTGGTTTTGTAAGGGGGCATGGATGTGCGCTAGTCCCAAGGGATGAATTGAACCCTGACGTTAAAGAGATACCACAGTGGGGTTCTTTCGAGGTGAGTGAAGCTGTAGTGTGGATTTCGGCTGCGATAGGCTCACACTTAAGGGTGTGAGGGGAGAGTACGGGGGGAGGGGACGAGAGGACTTTCTTTCGCTTTATGCCATGATCTTCTACTTAGCTATTTTTTCCTGTTTTTGTTTGTGCACCCCACTTTCAATCTACTGGGAGTCGTGATTATATATATATATATATATAT
>JABUQX010046828.1:30000-57594 GCA_015478945.1 Trachelipus rathkii
GAAAGATCAATCAATATATGTTGACGTAACAAAGTTTTTCACATTAATAAGCTTACTTAGCATCATCCTGAACTATGAATATAATGCACAACGACAATCTGACACAACCTTAACAAAGTTCCCCAACTTAACAAGCAGTAAAACGTAACTAACATTCATAACAAAAACGTAACTTATTCACACCTTGTCAAACGTGTTCTAACATAACAATGTTAATTTTACATTAACACGGTAAATATTTAACAAAATTTTTACAATAACATTGTTGTAATTATCAATACACGAGCAACGAAGTTATGCTAACGTAACAAAAGTTTTAACATTAATAAAGCCAACATAGCAATTACGAACTAAGATATAATTTATCAATGAAAAAAAAAAAAAAAAAAAAACAAAGAAAAAAAACCCTGAAAAAAAAACAAATTTAACCCACCGAAAAAAAAAAAAAAAAAAAACTTTGTTTACTAACCCAAAAATTTAAAAAAACAAAAAAAAAGGGGGTTTTTTTTTTCCAAAACTTATCACAGTAAAAAACAGTAACTAACAAGACATACAAAAACAAAATCCATTCACACTTTATCAACAATAATACTCCAAACATGAAAGTTAATTTTACATTAACATAGTAAACATTTACGCAAAAATTTTATCAATAACCTTGACTAAACCCATCCATAATACCTACGTGTAAAGACACAACAAAGTAAAGTTTTTACCCAGTAAAGCTAAACTATGACATAACATACTTAACACACACAACAACAACCAGACGCCAATAAACAGCTGTCATTAACAACTTATTCAATAAAGCGAACATACGAGGAAAGTAAAACGCCGAATAGTTTGCAAACATAACAAGAGTTTTATCCAAACAATAACTGTAAAACTAACAAAGTTTTATCCAGACATAACAAAAAAATTAAGTTCTTAGAATAAAATATCACAGTAAATTGTAATAGTTTACAGATTTTAAAGGCAGTATCAAGTAAATCAGTAAATCAAACCATCAACCCTCCCCACCCCTCCCACCAGGTCCTTTTAAATCTATTGATCTATTTGACTTCATGTCATATTTTCGAGTATCATTTTCGACTAAACATAACACAAAATAAGTTTTTTATATACTAACCAACGAATATATGCTAAACGTAACAAAGTTTTTACATTAAATAAAGCTAACATAACATAACCTGAACTAAGAATATGATGTACATACGATATCCTAACAAACACCATACGTACGACTAACTACTAAATTACAAAGGTTCCAACTTTAAACAACACTAAAGTAAACTAGCATAGCGTAACAAAACTAACCGCATTCACCTTTTTCAGCATACTCTAAGCATATCATTGTTAATTTTTACTTAACACTATTGATTTACGGTGCATTTCGAGTATCATTTCGGATAAACGTAGCACAAAATTGAGTTCTTTTATACTAACCAGCGAAACATAACAAATGTTTTCAACATTAATGAAAGCTAACAATAGCATCATATGAACTTAAGAAAATAATGTACAACTACAAACTTAACACAACTTACCACTAATAAATAGTTAACATTAACAAAGTTCCCACTTAACAACAGTAAAGTAACTACCGTTGCATACCAAAACGTAACCTATTCCTACTTTTCCAAGCATATCTGTAACATATTTAACGTTAATTTTACATTGACACAATGATATATTTAACAAAAACATTTATCATAAACCATGTTAATTATCATACGACCACGAATAACTGTAAACATAACAAAGTTTTAATCCTAAAACATAGCATAAAAATAAGTTCTTTGAATAAAAATATCATAGAAAATTGTAATAGTTTACAGATTTTAAAAGCAGTAAATCAGTAAATCAGTAAAATCAAACCATCATTCCCCTCCCACCCCTCCACCAGGACCTTTTTAATGCTATTGATCTATTGATTCATGTCATATTTCCAGTATCATTTTGTAAAACATAACACAAATAAGTTTTTTTGTATACTAACTGCGAATATATGCTAAACGTAACAAAGTTTTTACATAATAAAGCTACATAACTAACCTGAACTAAGAAATATTAATGTAACCAACGATAAACCTAACACACCATACGGTCGAATAAACTACTAACATTAACAAAACTCCATACTTAACAAACAGTAAAGTACCTAATACTTCATACAAAACGTAACAACCTATTCCCACTTTTTTTCAAGGCATACTCTCTAATCATACCAATTTAATTTTTACATTAAGCATCGTAAATATTTTACCCAAAATTTAGCATAACCCGTCTAAGGGCAGCATACGGAAACGAAATATTAATGCTAACGTAACCGAAATTTTTACAATCAACTTCGTAATATTTAACAAAAATTCTTCATAACCTCGTCCAAAATCATATCCCCAACTGATAATTTGCAAAGACTAACAAAGTTTTAACCAGACATAACAAAAAATAACAAAATTCGTCTCGAGTATAACAGCATTTGAACTATGAATAAACGTAGACATTAACAAAATTCTCGGGCAAAACTAACATTACTCAACAAAAATCTTAACCTATACTCACGTTTCTACACATCATCGTCAGTTAACACAGTAATATCTTACAAAACTCAACCAAATCAGTGTTAATTTCACAGTGTTATTTTCACACAGTCACAGTAATATTTAACATAACGTACCTAACTTACGAATAAACAGCTTTCATTAACCAAGAGTATCTAAAACAACACATCACCTCCCGAGAGAAATCCCAAGGGGATGCGCCCCATGAAAGAGTGTGAATCCTGAGAGGGGGGATCACCCCGAAGGGGTGTAAGCGGGCTTTGGGCCTCAGCCCGAAGGGCTGAGGCCTTACCCCTCCTTCGGAGGTCTGTCATTGTAAATTATATTCTTAAGTTCTGGTAGATCTATGTTAGCTTTAATAATGTTAAAACTTTGTTACGTTTTGCATAACTTTCCGTTGCTCTGTATGAAAAATTAGAATAATGCTTGTTCCAAATTTTGTAAAGAGTACGACGACTTAATTAAAATTAACATTGTTATTTAGAGACATGTTTGACAAGGTGTGAATAAGTTACGTTTTTGTATGAATTGTTAGTTACTTTTACTGTTGTTAAGTGTGGAACTTTGTTAAGGTGTGTCAGATTTGTCGTTGTGCATTATATTCATAGTTCAGATGATGCTAAGTAAGCTTTATTAATGTGAAAACTTTGTTACGTCAACATATATTGATTGATCTTTGTATAAAGAACTTGATTTTATGTTATGTTTATCCAAAAATGATACTCGAAATGTGACTTGAATCAATAGATCAATGATCAATAAGAATCAAGGATGAACAGGAAGTGTGGCGGGAATGGTAGTTTGATTTACTGATTTACTCGATTTAGGGAATGTAAAACATGACAATTTTAGTAAAAATTTGACCTTAATCAATAGATCAATAGATCAATAGATCAATAGATCACAACTGGTCAGGAGGGTGCTTGGATTGTGGTTTGATTTACTGATTTACTGCTTTAGGGTATGTAAAACATGACAATTTTAGTAAAAATTTGACCTTAATCAATAGATCAATAGATCAATAGATCAATAGATCATGATTGGACAGGAGGGTAGGTTGGGTGGCTTGATTTACTGATTTACTGATTTAGGGTATGTAAAACATGACAATTTTAGTAAAAAATTTGACCTTAATCAATAGATCAATAGATCAATAGATCAATAGATCATGATTGGACAGGAGGGTAGGTTGGGTGGCTTTATTTACTTGATTTACTGCTTTAGGGTTGTAAAACATGACAATTTAGTAAAAAATTTGACTAATCAATAGATTCAATAGATCATAGATCAATAGATCAATAGATCACAACTGGTCGGGAGGCAGTTTGAATTTACTGATTTACTGATTTAGGGTATGAAAACATGACATTTTAGTAAAAAATTTGGTAACCTTAATCAATAGATCAATAGATCAATAGATCAATAGATCAATAGATCAATTTTAGAATCAATCAGATCAATGATGGGTAGGAGGACAGAGTGGGTGGCTTTGATTTACTGATTTACTGATTTAGGGTATGTAAAACATGACAATTTTAGTAAAAAATTTGACCTTAATCAATAGATCAATAGATCAATAGATCAATAGATCAATAGATCAATAGATCATGATTGGACAGGAGGGTAGGTTGGGTGGTTTGATTTACTGATTTACTGATTTAGGGTATGTAAAACATGACAATTTTAGTAAAAAATTTGACCTTAATCAATAGATCAATAGATCAATAGATCAATAGATCACAACTGGTCAGGAGGGTGCTTGGATTGTGGTTTGATTTACTGATTTACTGCTTTAGGGTATGTAAAAACGTAAATTTTTGCGTTATAAACATGAAAAGTATAAAAAAAAATTTAACAAAACAAAAAGTTTTAAAGAAATAAAAAAAAAAAAAAAAAAAAAAAAAAAAAAAAAAAAAAAAATTTTAAAAAAAAAAATTTTTAAAAAAAAAAAAAAAAAAAAAAAAAAAAATTAAACACAAAGTATAAATGTAAAATAAAAACTTATAAAAAATAAAGTTAGAAAAAATAAAAATTAAAAAGCTAAAAATTAAAATAAAAAAATAAACACAAAGTATAAATGCAAAATAAAACTTATATAAAAAAATTAAACACAAAGTATAAATCTAAAATAAAAACTTATATAAAAAATAAAGTTAGAAAATTAAAAAAATAAAAAAATTAAAAAATTAAAATAAAAAAAATTAAAACATAGTATAAATGCAAAATAAAACTTACCAAAAAAAAATAAAGTTAGAAAAGTAAATTTAAATAAAAAATTTATGAAAAAATAAAAAAAAAATAAAAAAATAAAAAATAAAAATAAAGTTAGAAAAATTAAATTTAAAAATAAAAAATTAAAAAATAAAAATTAAAATAATAAAGTTAAACACAAAGTATAAATGTAAAATAAAAACTTATAAAAAAAATAGTAAACAGTATATGTATGTTTCAACTTAGGAAAAAAATTATATTAGTCAACGTTTATAAAAAGAAAATGAGATTTGAAAATATAAATGTTAGTCTTCAACATTTAGAAAATAAAGGTTATCTCTGCAAGATGCAATGCAATTGACAATATGTACATCTTAGAACAGAAGCAGTTATGGAAACAGTAATGATCTTGTATTATTAAATGAATGTTTACTAACTCAACACCACAGTGGCTCCAGCACCGGTGCCCACTACCATCTGAAATCCTTCTCATTCCTCCTTCATTCTTCTTCTCATTCTTCTTCCTTCCTCCTTTCTTCTTCCTCTGTTTTGCATTCCATGCATTTCTTCTTCTTTCCTCCTCCTTCCTCTGTTTTGCATTCCATGCATTTCTTCTTCTTTTTTTTCCAACTGGGGACCCCCCTCCGATGGGGTCCCTGGACGCCGAATCCGAATCCGACTCCGACTCCGTCTCCGTCTCCGACTCCGACTCCTCTAACCATCCTCCAAGTTTCAGCCTTCAACGATCATTTTTAATTTTTAGTGGGGCAGCGTCCCCCCTTACGGGGTGACGCAGAGGGACGTAATCTCGTCTCCGACGAGATTACGTCATCATATAACTCACATCCAAATTTCATTCCGATTCGTTAAGCCTAACATGGTTTTCAGGACGAATTTGACCTTGGCGCTAAGGGGGCAGCACCCCCTTAGGGGTGACCTAGGGTCACCAAAACTCGTCTGTGATCAGTTTATCACATACAATGACCATATACCAAGTTTCAGACCGATAGCTCTATTCCTTCTTATAAAAAGGGTGTATGTGTATGTGTATGCGCACGCGCGCGTAATAAAAAATAATACAAACAAACATAGACAAACCTTCGGTTTGTCTGTTTGTCGGATTGATAGCCCTTCGGGCTATCAATCCTCCCCCTAAGCCTAATATATCTCTATTCATTCATATAGAAAAAAGTGGGTGCGGGACTGGTCCACTTACTACTGCGCTACTGCGCGCGAGTAAGTTGTATATGTATATAATAAAAGAATAACTATAAACATTACCGTGCTATAGATTAAACTTTACTACATATCTTTTTTATTTAATGGGAAAATTAAGAAAATTCGTTAAAAATCCCTCAAATGAAATAATTCTCAGATAGCATTACGAACCATTTCGATTCTATTTTTTTTATTGCTCCCTGGTTTATTAAAATAGAGTATATATATATATATATATATATATATATATATATATATATATATATATATATATATATATATATATATATATATATATATATATATATTATATATATAATATATTATATATTAACAATTCAGTCCTTTCCTCAGGACAAAAATTGGAAAAATCATTGAAATCCATAAAGTGAGAAAAAGTTTTAATAATTTTAAAAAAGTTTTAAAAGACCATTCCTGAAGGCTTTTTATACTGGAATTTTTCAATGAATTGAGAAAGGAAATCTTTAAAAGAGCTTAGCGAACAAAAGATCGATCCTTGCAAGACCCTATGTTTCGCGACACAGTTACGCTACCGTTTTAAATTTCATTTTGACATTTATTTGTTTTATTGGTATTAATTAGGAAATGAATGTATTAATAGAAAATATACTTATTTACTTGTGGAGAAGTAAAGAAATAGTTTATGTTTTCTATGAGTAAGGAAAAAAAATTTCCCGCGGGTTTGATAAAATTACATTACCAAAGATTTAAAATTAAATTAAAGATGTTAAGTCTGAGATTTCAGCACCGTATAAAGACAAGGAAAAAAAAATGTGTGAGAAGAACTAGTTAGTCACAAGGGACCTACCTTACTAAAAGAAAGAAGTGAGCATATGAAAAGTGTGTGTCATAAATTTAAGGTGCGTTCATCGTATAGGCGATAGTTTAAGCAGACTGATGCTACAGTTAGATTTCTAGAAGAAATTGAAAAGAATTAGCGAGAGGTGATGATATATAAAGCCAAAGACTCCACCCCTTCAGGAAGAGCTGTGTGGGTGGAACCCACTCCATAAATGTAATGCGTACTTCATAATTGAATGGTCTACTTGCCTGTACTGAACAACAAACTGAGGCTGTGTGAGGAATTTTAGAAGGCGCCTCACGGCATCTATTCTCTCAAGAAAAATTCTGTGAAAAGAAACCCCATCAAGAATATTAATAACAAGAGTGTTTAACTTGACTGCTCGAATGCGAAGATTATTTTCGAGTAGCACAGTTTTATTCTTTCTCTCTCTCTCTCGTCCTCTCTTCTATCTCTTCTTTCTTCTCCTCTCTCTAATTCTTCTCTCCTTTCTCTATCTTGTTGTCTTCCTCTGACTCTTCTCTCTCTCTCCCTTCTCTCCCGATCTCTTCTTCTCTATCTTCCTTCCTTTTTCTTGTCTTCTCTCTTCTCATCTTCTCTCCTCTTCTCTCTCTCCTTCTCTCTTTTTTTTTTCTTTCTCTCTCCTCCTCTCTTCTTCTCTCTCTCTCTCTCTTTTCTCTTTTTTTCTCTATCTCTTCTTCTCTATCTCTCCTCCTCTTCTTGGCGTCTCTCGCCTCTTCCTCCTGCCTTTCGTCACTTCTCTCTTGTTCTCATTGTCAATTCTGCTTATATTCATCTCATTCCTCTCCTTGCTTCTCTCTCCTGGTCTTTCTCTTCAATCTCTTCTCTCTCTCTCATCTCTCTTTCCACTCGTCGCTTTTTTTCTGCTATCTGGCATTATCTACCTTTTCCTTTGTTTGTCTTTGTCTTTTTTTCGTTTTTCCTTTGGGTTTCTCTCTCTTTTCTTCGGTTCTCTTCTCTCGCTGGTTTTTTTTTCGCTCTTTTTCTCTGTCCTTCCCATTTTTATACTTCTTTCCCTCCATCGTTCTCGTTGATTCGTCCTTCATTGGTTTTGTTTTTGCTCTTTTTGTCTATTTCTTGTGGTATCTCTTTGAGTTCTCTAGCTTATCTCCGACTTGGTTTCTTTCTTCCCTCATCTATCTCGTCGTATCTCCCTCTTTCCTTTTTGCCTCCATCTGCCTCTTTATCGTGCCTCTTCTCTTGCCCTTATACGGTCATCTTTCTCTTTCTCTTCTCCTTCTGTCAGTTGCTTTTCGCGTGTCGTCTTTTTTTTTTGTGATTTTTTTCCGATTTCTGTTTTTTTTTTTCGCTTTTCCTGTTTTTGGTCTTTCTCTTTTTCCCAGTTCCTTTGTTTGTTGGTTTGTTTCTCGATCTTTGCGTTTTTATCGTTTTACTCTGCTCTTTCTCGTCTCTTTTATCTACATATGAGGGCGGCTGTAAACTGATCTCTGCATTATTTAAATGCTTCTGAATGTATCCTTAATCTTATAGCTTGGATGTTCCGCAGTCTCCTAATTTTCTTTTAGTTGATATGAATTTTCGATGACTCAGCTATCTTTCTCTTGATATGTAGGGTCCGCATGACATTAGGGCTACCCTTATTTTATTGTTGTTTTTGAATTCTTTTTTTTTTCTTGTTTGGTCTCTTCATATCTACTTCTGCCTTTACCTTTTGGTGAAGCGTAAGCATTCTTCCTTTATTTTTGTTTGCTCTGTATTGTTTGTTTGTCATGTACCTTGTGCGGCGTGGTTTTTTGCCATTGTCCCCTTGCTCTCTCTCCATGTGCTGTTTTCTTTTCTTTCGTCTTTTTTAATTGCGGGTGTTTTGCCTTGCCCCTGCCCTCCCTTTCTATGTACTGCCATAAAACATTGATTTTAAAAATCACCTGATTTGGTTTCTATTCTTCACATTTCTTTCATATCTGAATTCTTTTCTGTTCCTCGACATCTGTTGCAGTAGGCGGTTACTTAGTTCCCCATTGGATAATGGGGTTTCATAGAGTTCTCCTGTAATTTGTACCTTTCCTTTGATTTTTCGGGACTTTGAACTTTCATCCGCTGTGTTCGCCTTCAGTACTGGGGTAGACCCTTGTTTGTTCGGATTGCATTTCAGTTAACTGTTCTCTGTTGGCTTGTTTCTTAGGAGTTTTTTTCTTCTCTTCTACTCACTTTTTCTTCTTCTCTCTTTTTTTTTTTTCTTCAGATTTTTACTTTTTCCGTTATTTCATTTGGACGGGGTCTCGGGTTCATCGGGGTTTGGCGGTGTTGTTCTCGTTCTGGCAGGTTTGGTGGTGGCTTTACGGCCTCGTCTCTGTCGTGGCTATGTGTAGCTGTAGTCGTTCCTGGTGTCCCCGTGCTCTGGGTTTTTGTCCTTCATGGCGGCGTGGGGGGTTGTCTTGCTTCTTGGTTTTCTTTGTTTGTGGGGTTGCCTCCGGTGTGGGCGGTGGTTGTCCTGATGAGCGTGGGTGGTGGAGGTGTCCTTTTCCACCCTGGGTGATTTGTTTTTGTGTGGTGCTTGCGCCGCCGTTTGGCCGGATTGGTCGGGTTGGTCCGGGTGTGGTCGGAAGGTTGCCGTTGTGTGGTTCTTTGGTTTGTGGTGCGGAGTTTCGGTGGGTTTGTTAGCTGGTGGCGTGGCGTGTGGTTTCCATCATTTGGGTCTCTGTTGGTGCGTCAGGCCGGCATGCTGCCGCGTGTTGTGGGCGTTGGGGCGGGGGTTGTTTCGTGTGGGCCCGTTTGCTGGAGGAGGTGGTGGTGCTCGGCGGTGCGATGTCGGGCTTTTAGTTTTGCGAGAGTTTTACTGCGGTCTCTTGTTGCGGCTCTTTCATCTACCTACTCCGAATGTAGTGTGTTCGTATCGAGTAGTGGTATGCTCATTAGACGCCCCTTAAATGTCTCTAATACATACACGTTCGAATTGTGTTTTCTGGCTTCCTTTTTTCGGCTGACTTGTTGTGTAGTGGATAAGATATTTGTGATTTTTAAAGCATTCGCTCTTTCTTTCTCTCCTGTAGTGTTCGTGCTGATGTGCCGGGTGTGGGGTACCCTGAGGGCTTCTAAAAACAAGTGGCTCTAGTTTTTGTTATTCGGTTTGGACTATCTCATGGTGAGCACATGCTAGCATATCGGTTTGGTTAGGGGTGGTTTCCTTCCAATAAAGTGATAGGAATGTCGTAGGCCCACGTGTGTTCTCTGTGTTGGAACATTTTGTTGCTGGGGCATGGGGGCTCTTTCTATATGCCCACTCACGTGGAGGCGTTGGCGAGTACGTTCTCGTCGCTTCTCATAAGGGGTTGTTGACGGGGGCAATCGGTGTGTTGGGTTTTAGTGTCGCGCTGCCTGTGGTGTATTCCGCTGTTCGCTTGGAGGGGGTTTTTGTGCCGGGGAGCTGGCATTGTGGCTCACATGTACACACGCAGCTGGCGCTCCCGTGTAAAAATTAAACACCTGCGCTGTTGGCTGTAGAGGTATTAGGGAGGTTATTAGTGGTGTGCTGCGCTGTGTTGAGTCTTTTTGCTCTCGCATGCGATCTCTCCTCTCTCAACTTTTGGATCTTTCCCAGATTACGTCTTTCTAGTCGTTCTTGGGTTTACTCGCACGGGGGGCGGTTCTGTGTGGGTGCTATCTTGTGTGGATTTGGCTCTTTCTTACTCTTATACTAGATGTCTTTCTTTTTCGCTTTTCACTTGTGCACATGTATCATTGCCTGACTTCCGTTTGGGTATCATGAGGACCTCGACCGCAGGCGCCAATCTTTCTCTCTCTGTGAAGATTACACTGAGTTACTGAAGCTACTTTTATGTATTTCTGCATAACTATTTTATCCTTTCTATGATTTAGGAAGATGCTAGTTTTAAATTCGTCATGTTTTGTAATGCTATTATAGTGATTCCATGACCATTTTTATACTTTTTTCTCGCGAATGGTTGCGTGCGCAACTTCTTGGTTTGTGGTCTCTCGATAGGTCTGTTGTGAGTTGTTCCTTCGTCTTTTACAATTTTTGCCCTTGTTTGAATGCGTTTTTTCACTTCGACTCTTTTTTGTTTTCTCTGTGGTTCATGCGTCTATCTTTTCCCCGCTGTTCGGTGGTTGCCTTTCTTGTATTTTTCTATGTTGTCGAGCGTGCCTTGTTACCGTGTTATGTTTATTTCGGATACTCGTAGCAGTATATTCTCCAATACATCTTTTTTTTGTAGTTCTCCTTTTTTAGCTAATTGAGGTTTTTTATCTATCTCACTCTTTCTTCCTCTAACTCTCTTTTTTTTCTCTTAAAATCCTTTCATTTTTTTTATTTATTCTTTTCTCACACGTCGCTTGCCGTTGGTATCCTACGAGCGTCTTTTTTTGAGTCATTAGGCTCTACTGTCTATCAACGTCTGTTGGATGATATTTCTCCGCTTCTTGTGACAATCCTGTTTCTGTGCACGATTCTGCTTAACGGTCGCCGCACAACATGTAACTGCTCGTCTTATGGATCTTACGTCAATACGAGCTTTTCATCGGGATGATTCCTGTTCTCACTTCGATTCCTCTTTTTTTTCCTGCGGTCCACAATGCATATTATTCATCATCTTCTTAGTCTAATAAACTCAGAAACACCGCCTTAGTGTCTGGCTTGCGTTCTTACTTTGATCCTTCTGAGTCAGTAATTCAGTTTATATTATATATTCATATTAAATTTTATTATATTATACTGTTATATTCTAGGATACGTTTCTCCTTCTGACTTTCTCGTCTACATTTAAGTTTACTTTATATTTTGTTTGCGTCTCTGTCTACCTCATTTATGTTTCTGTTGTTTTGTATCCCACTTATTTTTCTATTTTTTTTATCTATTTGTTTTACTTTAATCTTCATTCTTTCTAAAGGTGACTTCCTATATATATATTATTTATTCTTTATCTCCTTGTCCTTATTCGTATTTTTCTTCTGCATTCTGTGCTTTGTTTTTAGATTTATCTCAATCTCTAATAATAATTTATATATTATAAAGTATTTATAAAGACATTAACTTCTACATTTTACTACAGCGTGCTCCCTGCTAACTGATCTTCAGTGCGTTTGGTCAGCCATGTGAATTTCAAACTCCGATATCTCCTTCGAAGGCTTATGTTTACAGGTAAGTTTGTTTCTCTCGTTGGTTGTTGGTGCGACTTGATAAGATTCTCTCCGTTAATAACTTCGTTTCTATCGCCGGTGTAGTAAATATAAGTTATATTCGTACTTGATTATAATGTATGTACGTAAATAATCTCACTCATCCCTTTTATCATTCCACTTCCTTAACTCATATTCTTGTCTTCTTTTCTTTAGGTAGAATTATATAATTATTATATGTACTTGCCGTTAAACATGTTAATAACAATACATTTTATTTGTTACTTTTTTTAACGTATTATATCTAAAAAAATAATTATATGTTACCATTAAAAGCTGCTGCAGTTCCTATATAATGATTATTTTAATTGTGCGTTTTCTCGGTTTTAGAGCTACTCATCGGGCACCCTAGCTCGCTTCCTCTTCGTCTTCCCTCAGCTGTCATTGAACTTACTTAGTGTGCTTTAGGCTAAAGAAATATTACATATAAGGAAATGATTTCATTAGGGCTAGACTCTGCCTCTTGGTTCACTTCGTTTATTTACGTTGTTTTTTGGGCCTCTATAGTTAGATCGTTGAGCTTTCATTTTAAGCGTTTTTGTTTTGCATCGATTTTTTCTCTATTAAATGATAAAGGATCGGTTGATGATAATTTCTTGATGTTATATTAAAAAAAAAATACTGTGACATACTAAATAAAAAAAAATTACATCTTAGACACTTAAATCTATTAAAAAATTATAATTATACTTGTTATTTAATTATACTTATATATATACTTATGAGTTTTTTTTTGGGATGTGTGTTCTTTATTATACAATATTAAAGTAATTAATTCTTCTAAGTTTTTGATTGAGCGATCCATTGTGTTTCGTTATACTTGCATTGTTTTTTTAAAATTGAGGTGGAATATGATTATTGATACTTCTACTCGATTTTAAAACCTAAACTCTCTTACTCATCGGTATAAATAAAGTGGTTTGATTAATTATCCTTTTTACATAAGTTTTCGGAATATACTCTCCTTACACTCATAATTGCTTATATATTACTTAATTACGTCTATAATGTACATATACTTGAGATTGAGTCTAATATATCAATTTATTTTATTACTTAATAATTGGAGATTGTCACATTGTGAGCTTCATTTATCGTTTTGAGTGCCATTCTCTGGTACAACCTGTTACGTGAGTACTTGGTTCAAAATAAATTTTTTTACATGTAATAGCTCTTTTCGGTTTCATATTGGTTTTTATCTCTCTTAGTAAATAAATCATGCTTTTGGTATCTTATTTAATATAAGAGTGGTCGAGATTGGCCCTATCTCTTAGTCATCTGAGTAGAAAATCAAGGGGATATTTTAATATGATAAGCAGCTACTTCGTACTGAGATATAAGTAATATTACTAGCGAGAGTTTAATGCACTCGGGATACTTGGATAATATTAGGATATATTAGAGGCGTGTGAGAGTAGAGTGAATGTATCACTAGTATATCTATGATGTTATATAGATATTGATAATATAGAGGATGTAGTGAGTTTAAATAGAGAAGATTTAGATCAGAGCTAATGTGAGTAGTGAATACCGGGATATTGTTTTGCTTGTCCTCGTTGCTTTCGAATGTGACGATGTTAATTCCATAGGTTTAATATAACATTCGTACATGATCGCGAACATCATCACATGTTACTGGGCTGTGGACGTTTCTTTCCTTAATTCTCTATCGTGCCCTCTTTATCTAGTAAGTATTATTAATGCATATTTGACTGAACTGTCGTGTTTTATTCATGAGATAAGTGGTGTTTACGAAAGTAGTCATCCCTTGAATAATATACTATATATATTATTATATACTCAATATTATTGCTGAAAATATCTTTATAGTAGTGACGCCTGATCAATTGCTAACATAATGGAATGCACCATTACGACGGCCATTGTCCTATATTCACATATATGTGATAATAAAGTTAACTCAATTTTAATTAATGTAATGAATATAAGAGCTTATGCATTAAGTGAGAGCATAGTGATATAGTCCGAGATTGTTGTTAAATCCAATAATATGCATTTCAGCCATATTTCTCCCAATATGACGCACTCAAAACTGGTCATATACTTTAAAACTTTATTTCCTTCAGTCTGAGCTTTTATCAGTCATGCACTCGAGAGAGATATAAATACTAATAAAAAATGTATAAAATTGTTATGTCTACACTTTGATTTATGTCCCAGAGAGGGGTATGATTTATAGTCGCGTGTTAATCGTGTTTGTTGATGGATTGTCTTGAGCCAGTCCAACTATAAGTATTTTGGGCCGCTCACATAGTTTTCACTTAGGTTGCATTATTATATATGAACCCGTCCGGCCACTTACAGTCGAGCGTTCGCGGAGGTTGGACGATGTTGGTTGGTTGGTTGAAGAAAGGTAGTTTAACTCGTTCCTGCATAATACTTAAATGTTTGAAAGTTGTCTGCGAGGAAAGCCCTGCCAAACGCTTTGTTTGTTAAATAAAAAAGACATTGTATCTCTCTGTTTTTGTTCGAGATTTCAGTAGTTTGTTTTTTTCGAGAGGAGAGTTTTGAAAAAAATGAAAGAGAATTTAAGAAGGAAACGTAAGTAAAGTGAATATTTGAGCAGTTCTTAGGTGTTTGGGATTCGTATCACTGAACATTGTTATGTTTTGATATCTGAGTTAATATCCCCATACGTGGTAGAATATCATAGTATAGTCTTACTGATCTTGAGAGTGATTATAATGGGATGAGTTATTCGTGATTATGTTTTCCGTAGGTATTATATATCTCATATGAGTAATGCGTGTTTTCAATGTGGTATATCTTATTGTTGACTCACATGTGAGGTATTATGGTGTAGTTTTAGTGAGTATTTACCTCTGGTTGTAATATTAGTATATTCTACTAGTAGTGAGTATATACGTTATGTATTGCTTAATATATATCTATATATATATAATATATATATAGTATAGTCCATATATATACTATATATATATTTGTGATATATATATATATGATAATATACCTTTTGATCGATATAATAGGGAAGTGACTATCATCCTTAAAAATGAAAACAAATGTTCAAACAGTTCAAACAGTGTCTTTCAAATACAAATATTATTTCACACGGTGTCTGGGATAGTTACCAAACACGTGTTATTTACTTCAACCTCTGTTAATTAAGAACCAAGTTTTTGTGGTATTTTGTCAGATATTTTATACTCTTTTGTACCAAAGTTTTTGTGTTTTTTGTTGTCTGATGCGTAGATGACTGGTTTTCTTTGTTGTTATTATATCAGTAACTTTGTTTATATTTAAATTTGATGCGTGAGTAGAGTGTAATTCATCGATGGGATCTCCATGGTTGGCAATCATATAACGTTGTATGTTTACCCGGTCATTTGCTGTTTGACGATCCTTTCGAGGCGGCCAACTTTGTAGTGGTAGATTTTGGTTTAACAAGAACACTGTGGTGGGCAAGAGATGTTTAGAGAGCTTGTGACGTTTTATTCTAACATTTATATTATATTATAGTTCCGTTTACTATTTATTCATTTTATTTGTGTTATTTATTTAATTTATTATTTTATATTTAATTATTATTCAATTATTATTTGATTGTGAGGAGATTTTCATTGTATTAGTGTAATTATTCAATTGAGTGTGTGCTGTGTTTTATATTATATTTGAGTCTAGTTGTTAACGTCGTGTCAAGAATAAGATGTAAACGCAGTCGTGTATTATCAAGTAGAGGGGCGTTATAATGTTGGAGTAAATAAATAATTGTGGTACTTTTTATGCGATAACAGAAGAAATCGTCTGATTAGGGGGTTGATTTTTATTAGGTAGGGTAGGTCTCCGATGAAATTAAATAATGTTAGGGTATATCAAATTTGTTTGATGCCCATCTAAATTTGGGGCGGAAAGTATATATTAAAATTTTTTCTGGCTCGTTTAATACTTGTGATGAGACACGTTTTTAATTTTGACTCGATGAAGGACCTGAGGAACAAAGAGTTAATATTAATAATATCAGGGTTCTATTTATTGTTTATATATTTGGTTTATTTATTTTTTTATCGCACTGGTTTTTTTCTTTGTTGTGTTTTGGATTATGCTGAAGGCTAGTAGATCTTGTTGATCAGTTAAACCTAGAGTGTGAGAGAGATGAGTGTTCTGTTGAGACTGCGTCGGAATCTCCTACTCCAACTTTGTCGTAAGAGAAATCCTTTTAGTAAAGTTCATCGGAGGAATTTTTTTACCCTTTTTGCTCTTTCCCTTCGAAAGAAGAATTTCAACAACCAATCTTAACGCCGAATGTAATAATTGACTTGGAAAACTGGCTTTTTGTGGGTGTGATCCGTGCATATAATTTTTTTTTGTTTATATGGAGAGCGCTTCGTCAATCCGTGCTATAAAGGGAGAGATTCTTTTGTCTATCTCTCTAAGGTCTAGTCTCTTGCTGTGGAAGTGGTCATGTTTTTTATTTTCTTTGTGGTTAGGATACGTGCAGGTTGGCTTTTTCTTCTTTGCAATTCCTTCGTAGGAACAACGACATGGTATACCCAGTGGAGATATTTCTGCATATCAGCCCTATGGTTTAGGGCGGGGAACAGTCAACTACTTGCTTACTCGACCCTCGAGGTTGTTGAAAACTCAAAGTGATATGTCTTCGAGTTGCAATTTTTTTGCTTCTCCGTGGTGCTTGTGTTGATATCAGGTTCCGGCTTGTGGGTTTAAGTTTTTTTTAGTTTCCACATACGCAGGTTGGTTTGTCATTTGGGTGGGTGGTGTCCTACAAATTTTTATAAAATACCATGGGTCTTTTATAATGTGGGTGTGTTTTTAGGTTATTATATTATATTAGTCTTTTTCTTGTATTTAATATAACCAGGGGGACAAAACTCCTATTTTCTATAGGTCTTTGAAAGTTTTGGTATGGTTTGAATTCTGCATACTTTGGTTTGAGATATTTCGGCCCCATCCGTCTGAGGTACATGCTCGTGTCCTGTTTTCGGTTATTCTTGGGATAGCCGCTTTACTCCTTGCTTTCCGGGCTTTGCCTGTTCGACCTTCGTCTTGAATTATGAGAGGGGGTTTTTAGGAGTGATGGTTTTGTTGGTATGGTTGTTAGGATAAGTTTTTAATTGTTTTAGGTTTGACGAAAAAATTTTTCTTGTGCTATAGTATAAGGTCCGGGAGTAGTCTAGCTTTTGCGGTTATATGAGAGAGATGTTTTTCTAATACAACCAACTTTAGTCTTTTTAACATCGGTGCCTGTGTTTAGTTTATTTTTTATAAGGGCTTTCAAAATAAATTGGAGATTTTTTTTATATATTTTAAAAATCTTTTTTTTTAATTAAACATGTATATTTATATTACATTATACCTTTTTTGTATACGTTTTTGTTTCTTATATTATTTGGCTTCATATTGAGGGATGGGTCTAACTTTAGATAAGTTTTATTTTTGTCTAACAATTGCATTGTCAAATTAGATTTTTGGGTTTTATTGGATATTAACTTTGTTTGTGATGTACTGGTAACTATCGTTGTGAAGTTCGTTTCTATGGCGAAATCATGGCAGCAGTCGACTTTCCATGTATGGTTTAGGAAGACAAACTCTCACTCGACAGTATATTGAACTGTACAAAGTGCCTTCTCAAATGTTTCTTTTTATAAAAATTCTTATAGTCATAGGAGGCAGGATAGTTCGGCCATTTGTTGCTGAGAGAGGATGTTTGTTGTCAACCCTTGGAAGTGTTTGACGGACTTAATTGTAAGGAGCTTTTTCTTTCTAATGTTATATTTAATGTGCAGTCCAGGGTGTGCTGACTCGGTGCTTCTTTTTAGTCTTTTTTTGTAAGTGTTCAGAGGAGGTTCAAGTGAGTTAGGAGACAGGTTAATCAGATGTTTACTATAAGTGTTCGCATTATTGTGGGTGTTTCTCTCGTAATAATAAAGGCTCATGCTTGATGTAGTATGGCGCGTCTGCCGTACTTTCTTTTAAGCATTTTGGTTGAATGGATTTTATTTCAGGGTTGAACTTAGTATGCTGGATTATCCTGTACGACAATCACTTCAAGGTCCGCATAAAGGGGAGGCGGTTCCACTTAAATACATTATTGATATTGGATAATTTATTATATATTGTTATTTTAAGTTATATATTGCTTTGTTGATATTGGTATTAATATATATAATTAGGATTGGGTATTATATATGTATTAACCCTTATGAGGTTACCTATTTATTTATTTATTAGTATTTGTGTGTCAGATTATTAATTATTTATTGAATAACATTTATAGTTATTGTTATTTAATATATTGTATTATCCTTTAATATAATATGCTCGGATGTATAGTGAGTTTGGTTATATATGGTATAATTATGTAGTTCTGTTTTGTTATTTAGGTGTGTTGCTCTTTCTTGAGGATTCTCACTTGTTCTGGTGGAGTTGGGGACGTTCTTGCCAATTTGTTTTGTGGACTATCTCTATTTATTAACTCCAAATTGTATTGTCGTTCTTGGTGTGTTTTTATGTTGGTCCATGTCTGAGGGATATAAGTTGTACCGGGATGGTGTCAATGAAATTTTTTGTGCTTTTCAACTTTCTTTTCCCTTTTTGTATTTTTTGAAATAAATTATCTGATTCACACTTATATGCATGTTTATATGAACATTTTTCAATATTGCATAGAAGCAGGAAGATATGCGGACATGCATAGAAAGACTGCTGTAATGTAAACTCTTACTTAACTGGTGCATCAATCTTATTATTATTTTTTTGTTTTTAACTCGTTTTTCATTGCTTCATATGTAATTGCAAAAATTAATCTAATATATTTTAGTTCTGAAAATTTTCTAATGAAAAATCAAAGATTTAAGTAATATTCGACAAAGAGGTCCAAACAACGAATTATCAATCTTTCATAATTATAAAAGCGTCAAAGAATTAATGTATTAAAACATTTTGCTTTAATGTTTCTCCTCAAGGGACAGAGATGATTTATGTTTTTCGTACTAATTAGAATACATACTTGTGAGTAAGTTCTATTGAACAATTATGACATCTGAATGCAATATCCTCAAAAAAGTGAACTATTACAAATAATGGACGACAGTGTCTAAGTCAGGAATTCATATTGTAGCCTAATATGGTACTCAATTGTCCTACTCATGTTTTAATTATTACATGGTCCCAAACGGCTGCCGAGATGGAGTATTTCTATCGGGCTGACTCTGCTTATGTATATGTGAGGTCGAGTGGACTTAGGACCATTGAGGTTCTTACTAGCGCTAATTTGGGTATACTTAAGAAAGACTCGTACCGCTGATCAATATGCCATCATCGTTGCATTTTTCTCTGTTTTTTGTGTTTTTTTTTATTCACAACATACTAAATTCTTCTATTGTTTGTGATATATAACTTTGAATTGTAGCAGGTATTCAATCAGGATAATGCACAATTGAAATCAATTGCCTCACCTTCCACTTCTATCAGTACAGGTGCTATTAATTCTCACATAAAAGCTTTTGGATAAGTTCAAATATATATATATTTTATGCCTCTCAACTCAGTAAGTAGCTTAACATTTTATAAACCAAATAATGAGTTGATAAACCTTTTCTATTGTCAATGATAAAGAAAGTCTGTAAAAATAACCATCTTTTGGGTGTTGAAGTTTTGGGAGGGTGAGATTATTTGTAAGAACTACATTGTTTCGCATAATTTTACATTCCTCCGATAAAAAAACTATATCGTGAATGTATCGGTATTATTGAAAAGTTCCAATATATATTTTATGTATATAAAGTTTTTAGTATGTCATAATATCTAAATCGTGCTTATATTAATGATATATCAATATAAATTAGACAAAGATATAAAATTATAGTATATTATATATTATTATTATATATATATAGATATATACATATCCCTCTATTATATATATAAAACACTTATATATGATTTAATATATATAGTTAATAATATAGTTTATAAAGGTGTAAATTGATTTAAATACATGTATAAATGTATTTAATTGATTTAAATACATTTATAATATATCTCTGTAGAATTGTTTTGAAAATTTTGATAATCTATATACTAGTGAGATTATACTAACTAAGTATATAAGTAAGCCGCAGGAAGTGTTGGGAGTTTTATTGGTTAACTTTCTATTTTGGCCTCTTCGCTTCCGTCTACTCTTCACGCAGGTTGTGGTTCTTTTTTTGCTGTTTGCTTTCTTACGTAATATAGTAACTTCGTGTTTACTTGCAGCACCTAAGGCAGAGACAGGTACTCAAGCTTTTTTCTGTTTTCTTTCCACTGCTGAACTCGGGGCTCTCGCAGCCTTAGTCATCTTGATCCATACCTAACTGGATATTATTTTCCAGGTAAAGGTCGTTAGAACTTCCTTTGTGAATATAGTATCTTTATCAAGGGGAGATTTTATTGTTAGGTTGGAAATCTGATAGAATATTTTTATTAACTTATGCTCGTCTACTATCATTCAATCCTCGGGTTTGTTTTCCTGTGACTCCTGGTTCGCTTTTTGTGGTTTTTTAAGTATCCGGTCGGGCTTAAAGGAACATTTATGTTGTCTTTTCTGGGAGAGTATTTTTACATGGGGATACGAGATCTTATTTTGTTTTCGTGTAGTGGCAATCTAGTGTCCCTTTCAAGGGGGAGTCTGGGTAGAGTTTGCTTAGCGTTGGTTTCGAAGCCTAATAGTGCTTTAGTATGCGGCTGTTCGGTATGGTGTTTTCTTTAAGATTTGAAATAACATTTTTAAGTTCTTTAAAAACGAGATTATGGTCATTGCATTGTAATGATCTCTCCATAGTTTAATATTATAATTTACAATGTAATCGAATAAGATAATGGCTTATATCAGGGCCGTTGGCGGTTGCTGCGAAACTCTATTCGTGGTATTATTGGTATCGAGCGTAAATTGTTAGTTTCAATTATTGCGACTGAGAGATATTTGCGAAGTTATTTTTATTTCATTCTGAGATATTATTCTATGTTTTGAGTCAAGATTATTCGTTTTTTATATCATATATACTACCATTTATAATAAGAATAAATCGTTTTCTAAAATTGCACATACTTTTTTATATAGCTATTATACGAATTTAGCATAGTCTTTTTATTTATTATTACTTATACCGTAGTAAAGGAACAAGATGGATTTGGTTTTTTGCGTAGTATCTTATCAATATACATTGTTTTATAGCTAGTATACTTAATTTTTTCTTACGACTACTTCTCATTTTGTCTTTTTTTGGTTATTTTCTTTCTTAGTGTGATATTGTCATGAACACACTGTCTGGCTTCTTTTCTCCGTTTTCACAATTAGATTTATTTTGATTTACGGAAGCCAATATTCAATTGTTTTTCTCTTTTTTGTTATCTGATGCGATTAATTAGGATATTATTTATTTATTTATTTCTTGTGGTACTTCGTCCGTTGTGTTTGGTTGTTAATTTGTTCCACTTATAGGTACCTTTACTCACTGATTATTATTTTTTATTCATTTTTATAGTAGATTATATTTCATTAGTTTATTACAATATTTCTCGACTTTATGCCATTTGATTCATGTTTTATATTTTTATATTATTATTTTTTTGAGTCCTCTGTCCTATCTATCATAGGTTTATTGTTATTTATTGTATCTATATGTTACTTTTTATATTATTCCGTAGGTTTGTTTTTTCTATATGTTTTTAATTATATATCCTTTTGTAAAGTTATATTTACTTATATTTTGCTTTATTCCATTCTAATTTGTTTTAAGTTTTACTTTACTATTAGTTTGTCGTTTTTTTAAATTGCCCTATGGATTCTGCTTAATTTTTTCAAAAACTCAATGCTTTCCTCTTTGCCCTTTATTCTCGTTACTCTTATCTGTGTTATTTATTCTCCGTCTTACAATTGGGCTTTAGCGGCATGCAGTTCCGTTCGCAGGTGAAATTATTATGGCACCCTTATACTCTCTTTAGTCGATGAATAGAATGTACTATTCTGAGGTATATTCTTCAGAGTTGGCCAAGCATCCTGTGACAGTAACATTTAGAGCTGGAACTTGGGTTTTGTTTTTTTGGTTAATTTCATTGGAATTTTATTGCTTCGGTGCCGAGAGGGCCCTCTGAATGCGCCGCATATTCAACCTTCTCTTGAACCTTCTTTTCTTTTCTCTGTCCCGTGGTATATCAGTGGATTATTTTTCTATATAATATTTGTGAGTTTTTCTTGCAAATTACTTGATATATGTTTTGGATATCTCTCTTAGTCGTTTCTTTATCTCTTCTTTTGTAAAGATAAGTATTTTTATTGCTTCTTATGCTTTTCTTGATCTTTTTGCTATATCAGGCGCTAACCGCCGGTAAGTATCAAGCCAATAAACCGTAGTCTTAAAACCTCTAGAATCGTCATAATTACGCTTTGTATTTCTGTTACGGAGTGTAGTTCGAACAAGAGTTAAAGCGTAATCACATTTGTTCAAACCTTGGACATGTATTAGATTCTGGGGGACCATTTTAATGAAAAAAAAAAATGTCCACAATAACTTTGCTTCCTCCTCTATCCCTCCTCAATTTTTCTTCCGACGGCACCACCGCTGTCTTAGTTTCCGCTAAAGTTGGTTTCTTTGTTTAATTCATATTTTAGACGAGCTGGTCGAAGCTAGCGTTCTCCTTCATCCACCCCTCCGCCAACTCATTTTATCTTTTAACCACTTTGACACCGAAATTCTTTAATCCAAATATGTGATTTTCTGCCCTGGCCTCTGGCAAGTTTTTAATAACTTTTTTATTATTATTTTCGTTTGTTTACTAGATATGTTTACTGATCGTTTTCCGTTTGCGATTGGAGTGATGGTGTTCTTTCTGGGTTGCTGGTACTCAAACTTTGTGCTTCCGTATGTTTTCTGGTGTTCCAGCGCGTTATCCATTGTTGGCTTGGTTATTTTTCTTTTGCTTAGTTTTTCTACCATCTGAAGGAATTGTATTTTTTTGGTATGTTTTTTCCTCTTCTGTTTCTTCATAATATTAATATATAGATATAGTTACCAATTCTTGGCTCTTTTTCTCCTGTTTTTGACTGGTATAGAGAGCGCCTATTTAACCTGTGAAGAAAAAGGATTCCTCTCCTCAACCCTATAGCTATCGACAAACCGCTCAAACTTCCTCGATTCTTTCCAAAGTTTTCTGTAATTTTCTTATTTCTTAAAATCTATCACAGTATTGGTTAGAAGATTGTTTGAGACGGGGTAGGATAGGACATTCTTCAGAATGGAAGAGTTGGTGTCGGGTTCTGATTGGGGTTGGGCTTGCCTCGCAAGAACCGTGAGGGTACTAAGGATATAGGGCAAACGAACCTGCTTCTGGTCCAGTAGAGGGCTTGTCGTCGGGGGTGTTGTTCTCGCGCGTGTGTAGATATCCTTGGTGCTTCCGTCTCCACATTTTTTTGTGGTCTTGGGTCCCTGGGTGTCGGTGGTATTGTCCGGTGAATTGTTGTTATTGCTGCGGGTAGGTGCGTGTTAGAATAGACATAGGTCGAAAAATTTTCTCTTGATTTCGGAATATTCGCTGTATCGGGACGGAAGTGCCGGGTTCTTTCCGGCAATCCGTTAATCCGTTCGTTGGTTTGTCTTTGTATTTTCGTGGGTCTGCGTTGCATTGTGTGCGAAGTGTGGGGCTTTATTTGAAATCTAGTCGAAGTCAGTCGTGTGGAGTCTACATCTGTGTGTGTGTGTGTGTGGTGTTTGTTTCTCATGGTGGTGCTATTTGGGTGTTTCTGTGAGCGTGTGTTTCTGCTACTCTTTTTTGGTTGTGTTTCTCTTTTTCCTTGTAGCTGTATGCGTGTTTTGTGTGCTATCTTGGTCGTACTTTGTACAGTGCTGTGGGCTGTATCCTCCCATTTTCTGGTTCTACACGATTTATTTTCCTGGACGTGATGCTAAAAGGTGGAGTATGTGGCTATCCCATTCATTGTCTCTTTTATATTTTGGAAAAGCTGACTTTTTACCCCACAGTAGTGAAATAATATTTCTGATGTTCAGAAGAATGACTTAAAGCAAATGTCCCCCTGACCTTTTCTCATGTAGTTGGTATTTATTTGGGTTGGCAGTAAGTTAAGGGGAGGGCGGTTGTTATTGCAATGGCTTAAATGAAACTGGTTACGGGGGAGTGTTCTCGATGTCAAATGCCGGTTTTTCGTACTAAGTAGAACATAACTTTCCATGCTAAGCGCGTTGTGTCACATCTTCTTTCGAAACAACACAGCCATGTCTTCTTTGTTCCTAACATAACCTTTGGTTTTCGCTGGGTTTTTTTTTCGGGTTGTGAGGTGGATGTTCTTGTTTTTCCTGAGTTGGAGTGGGGCTGTTTCAGCAGTTTTTGTTCCTTGGGTATAAAGCGAATTGTCCTTCATGGTACGTTGTTGGGTGGGGTGTTGTCTTAAGGCAGTTTTTTCATATTTTAAAATCTTCTATTACCCCACCTCAGTTGCTTGATCTTCATAGAGTTTTGCTTTTGCTTTTCATTTGGTTTTGGTTGTCGGAGGGGGGTTGCGCTGCTGGTGTGGGAATATGAGGGGTTTACGAGAGTATTGTGTCTGCGGAGGGGTTGGTCCACCGTTGCTGTGTGCGTTGGTTTATTCGGACGATGGGCGTTTTGCGGGAGCTGTGGTGTGAGTTTGCTGTGGGTTGCTGATTGGGGGCTGCGGCAGTTTTAGGGCGTGTGGCGTTGGTGTGTCGTGGGGCTGGTAGCAAATGTTCACAATAGTGGTTACTTGTCTGTGAAATATGGATATGGGATGGGCCTGGTAGTGTCTGTGTTTTAATTTATTGTTCTGTATTTTTTTATTTCTTTCTTCCTTTCTCTTGCCTCTCTCTCCTATTTTTCTTCTTCATTTAATTCTTCATTCTTCACAACTGTTTTAAAAGGTTCTTTTTTCCATGCATTACAAATGTTATAGATATAATGCGCTTAGAAACGTCATGGAAGGAAAACATCTATACTTTTTGTATCAATCAATTTTTTTCGTAACAATCTTAGAGTCTTTAAGTGATTGGGAAACCTTGATGCTTGATAATTACGAGGGTCTCAGGATAAAATGCTCATTCTGTGTAGCTGCCGCTTTTTTGTTTGGGCCCTATTGGGTGGTGTTTTGCTTTCTATTCCTTTTTTTTTTTTTTTCTCTGATCTCTGTTCTTTTTTTATAATTCCTGGTCGTGAGTCTAATCAATTCCGACCAAATTTGAAATCCTGTTCGTGTCTCTCAATTAAAAGTTAGTGAGGTATATCTCAGCTCTTTTTCCTAAAAAGGAACCTTAAGTCGACATTATAATTTGTTAAACTGCTTTCTCTCGCTTATCACATTTCTCTGCAATTGTTTAAAATGCTGAAAAAAAAAAAACATGAATCTTTATTTTATACATTGTAATTTTTATCTACTTAGCGAATTTTTGTAGAGAGATGTTCGATTACCGATATATGTATTAATTTAGTACATTGATTATAAAAAAAACAAGAGCATCAATATATTTTCACTCTACTTTTTTAATGCTATCAACTATCTAGTCACTTCTAGTCACATATGATAGTAGATACATTTTGAATTTCTGCTCTAGTTCCTTGAAAAGTTCATTCTAGTATCGTCGTATCTAACAAATTTTCTATATTTACTGCCGTATTTCAACAGCAGATAAAAGTTTAATTAGTTGCTTTTATTTAAGGATGAATATCTAAATATTAAGGGGATCTCCAAAGTCTCTAAAGTTTATATTTGAACATTATTAGTAGGCTACTTGTTTCTATTACCGTTTTTTTTTTTTCAGAATTTTTTTGAATAATGAAATCCAGATCATTGTTGTTTGAAAATTCATAGAGTATCATACAAATTTTCATATTCATCTCGAATTAACTTTGGTCATCAGAGACTTCATCATCTTGTTGTTGTGCAGATAGTTATTTGGACTGATGAACAGCAAAAGGCTTACTATAGTATTCTTTTGGTTACCAAATATTCTTTTGGTTACCAAGTTTTCACAGAACCTTATCAGGACTTTTAGATGCTTACACATCTTTAGTAAAATAATAGAGGCGTGGTAGAGCTGGTCAGGTTCGAGGTTCGCGAAGATCTTGTCGGCTTGATGTTTTCTTCTGTTTCTTCCCTTGATTCTTTACGGATTCTAAGAATGCTTCGTTTTATACTTCTTTATGATCTTTATGATATACTGTTTTCTATATGATCGAAAGAATCTTAGTTGTATCATTGGCATAACAGCAAGGGGAATGCTTAGGCTTGAAGGATTTAGAAAAAAACAAGGTTTACCTAAGTTTTTAAACATTGCTTGCTCACATAAGAATACAGCAAACGGACATGAACTGTATTGATTAGCTATGTCACGGAGAAGTTGGTTTTTCCATTGTACTCTTTATTAAATATTCAAAAACTTTTCATTCAGTTGGCTATTTGCCTTTACAACTTGCCATGATTAAATTGCTAATAAAAGACAATTTTCACATTTTTTTCATTCTTTCCTAATTTTTCCCTTGAATACGCCTTTATATATATTTATAATATATATATATATAGTAATATCTATATATATATATAGTTATAATATATATATATATAGTATGATAATTTTAATTGAGAGTAATAAATATATATATAGTGGTTTTGATACGTTTATCGTCATACACACTTATACATTTTTTTCATTCTTCCTTTTTCCCCTTATATATATATATATATATATATTTGAAACAGGTTGTTAGAATGTTTATGGTGATAGTACTACTATTTGCTTTATGTTGGCTTCCTCAGCACGCATTCCTATTATATAAATACCACAACTCAGGTGTCGTGCAAACGAATAGTATTCAGCATATCTACTTAGCCTTCTACTGGCTTGCAATGGCTAATACAATGATTAATCCAATTATATATTATTGGATGAACGCCAGGTAAGTTATTTTATTGTTTTTGCAATTAACATTTTCAAGATTTAATAAAAATGTACCTCTGATGGTAAAAGTAAAACATATTTTTGTGAATTTCAAAAAATAACTTTTAAGGAGAACAGGAGTTGTGTAGTGCTTAATGGTTCTAAATTATTATGGAAGATGATAAACATTTGTGTTCCTTATGATCCTGTGCTGGACACTATCTTTTTCTATTTCAAGGTTATTGAGGAAATAAACAGTAGAGTTGTTAAGTTATGCTGACGCTAAATTGGCCAATTCTGTTGGAAATTTTGATGGTTGTAATAAAGTTAATTCTGACCTGAAAAAACATCTTGATTGAACAAATATATGGCAAACGAATCCCAAGCCAAAATGTAAGGTTTTTCACACTAGCAAATGAAAAAGGGATTTAAAAAACATATGACATAAGCAGGAATTAGATGGAGTCTGCTAATAAAGGAAAGAATTTGGGTACCCCACCCAAATTCTTTAATTTATCAGCAGCAATTTAAATTGTGAGAGCATTGTTTGGAATATAGAAAAAGTTAACAAAATGATATTAACTATAAATCGTAATGCTGTTTACAAGTGTAAGGAAGTAAGGATCAAGCCTTATAATAGTTATGTTAGATCATTACTTGAAAA
>JABUQX010046829.1:0-12840 GCA_015478945.1 Trachelipus rathkii
TAAAAGATAGCGATTTTAAAGAAGAATTCCTATTTTGCCACTCATTTGAAGCCTCAACTACTGGAGAAGATATTTTCCAGACAGTCAACACATTCTTTGATATCGTAGGACTTTCTTGGAAAAATGTCTGTGCATGCACAACTGACGGTGCACCGGCAATGCTTGGCATTCGTTCTGGATTTATAAGCAAAGTAAAAGAGGTGAACCCTGATGTAATAAGTTTACACTGTATGATTCATCGATATGATTTAACATTGATTCATCGATATGCTTTGGCATCCAGGACATTACCTCCTGAATTTCCAGATGTTCTTAATGATGTTATCAAAGTGGTAAACGCCATTAAATCTAGTTCACTTAATAGTTGCCTTTTCCGTTTGTTGTGTCAAGATTTCGAGGCTGAACATGAAGTTTTGCTCTTTTCACATCAGAAAGTGCGATGGCTCGCGGTAAATGTAAACTTTCTAGATATGTCATTATTGGTCGTGTTTTTGTATAATATAATATGATGTATATTGTTGGTCATATCTGATAGTTTTTCAGAAATCTTCATGTAGAATAATAATATAATAATAATAATAATAATAATAATAATAATAATAATAATAATAATAATAATAAGTTCATAATTATAATAATAATAATAGTTCATAATTATAATAATAATTATAATGTCAATTATTATTATTATTATTATTATTATTATTATTATTATTATTATTATTATTATTATTATTATTATTATTATTATTATTATTAGTAGAGTATTATTATTATTATATTATTGTCGCTGTTTTGTTGGGAAAAATGGAAAAAATTCCTTTTTGAATTTGGTAGAAGGGGAACTCTTTTGTGAATCGATTTTTACTTTTATGACAATGAGCGTCATATTAGAATTGAACTCCAGAGAAGTCGAACACATATCAAATTCTATATGAGTCCATACGCATTTTATCATTTTTCATATATATATATATATATATTATATATATATATATATATATATATATATATTATATAATATATTATATATATATATAATATATAATATATGATATATATATATATGTTATATATAGTATATATATATATATTATTATTACTATATATATAGTATATATATATTATAAATATATATTTATATCGTATGTATATATATATATATATATATATATATATATATATTATAATATTATATATAGTATATTATATATAGTATATATAGTATATATTATATATATATATATATGTATATATATTTAATAATATTATATATATATGATATATATATATATATATTATATAATGTATTTATAGTATATATATATAAATTATATATATATTATATATATATATATATATATATATATATATATATATATATATATATATATTTATAATATATATGGGTATAATGAGTGGGTGGATGGATATATATTTTTAGAATGGAGTATTTGAGGTTTTCTTATGTAGGAAGTGTATTTTCTTCCTTTTAAATTTTTTCTTTTTTTTTTTATATATTTATTTTAGTTTATAAAATATGAAAATGTATCATTCAATAGTTTTATTCGAATTAAGTGGTTAGGCAATTCCATATTTCTCAATTCAACGTTAATTTACTGTCTGATATGATGAGATACATTAAATCTGTTTAATATATTGTATTCTCTTACTATATCAAGATGAAAGCTGTAGATATGAGATAAAACTTCCAGATTGACTGTAATTGTCGTCTATTTGCGCCATAGTCAAAAGGAGACGATACGCTTAATTGAGCAGTTCGCCCAATACACTAGCAATGACGTTCGAGTGCATCTGAAAAATCATAAAATTTACCCTAAAATATGCTAATCTCAAATCGACAGCTGAAGCCATGCGTGGAGCGGACTTGAGTTTCGGCACAAAACGTTAATTTTGAAAAGAGACATTCGTTTTAATTGTCCCAAAGGCCAATGGAAATAAGGCGGCGGTAATAAAAGATTGATTTTATTCAGATGCGACTGACGATCGAGCAGCCACCCTCGCAAAAATGAGCCGATTTGACGAAATGAGGAAAGAGAGGAAAAAATACAAAATAACAAAGCGCGCGTGGGTGCTTCCTAAAATGAGGGGATTTTTTTGCGGGGGTGGAGGGTCGTTATAGCGGGGTTTCATTGTAGGTGCGTCATAGGCCTAGCTATTATTCCCTACCCCGTTGTTTGTCAAATATAAACCTATCTTATTATTACTAAATCTTTTGATTTAGATAATTCTTCTTATATTCTTTTATTAAGCTCGAAAGTATCAATCTGAGCAGATCAATGTCGGTACCGGGATTACACGTGCACTTATTTATAACTAATATGACCGAACAAAACTCTCTCGCAACCTTAATTAGTGAAGAATTTCCTCCCCTCGCCCAAATATTAAAATAAACCAGTGTAAGAATAGTAAAAATAAATTATTCTGATTATTATAAAAAATAATAATAATAATAATAAAAAATACCTGCAGTGACACGTTTTTTGATAAAAAAAAAAACTGAGTACGACATCTTACTTTACAACTAATATTATCCGGTTAACGATATAGTATATCTATCATAGATATATATAAAGTATATCGTATATATAATAAATATATATTCTATATATATATATAATATATATATATATACTTAATATTATTTATGATAGTATATATTATACTACTATACTATTAATATATATATAATATAATATATATATATATATATTATATATATATATTTATATGATATATATATAATATATAATATATATATTGATATATATAATATATATATATATATATATATAATACAGTAATATATATATATATATATTATTATATATATATTATATATATATATATTATATTAATATATATTATATATAATATATATTATATATATATATATATATATATATATATTTACTATAATTATATATATATTATATATATATATTTAGGAGTAAGAATGTTAACAGTGAGAGTCGTGACATGAAAGGGTGTGCTAAGCGGTCTAAAAGGTAAACAAAGAGAGCAAGTGGTTTGATATGTACTAAAGCCAATGATGATATCTCATATATAAGGAGGAAAAAAAGGAAGACTGAAAAATGCATTCGTTGGAGGAAAAATGAGATAAATGAACAGTTTGTGAAAGGAGATATTGATTTAATTACAAGGGGAATGGGAAAGCTCTTTCCTGAGGACGGGAAGCGCAAAAGGTTAAGATCGAGAATAAAGGAATCTGCTTAGAATAATGAATTGGGATGGTGCTTCTCGTAACTGATAAAATGAATGTGAAGAGAGTGTGGAGGAAACACTTCGAAAATCTTCATAACATTGGCAGAAATGACAAGGTGATAGTGAATGTGTGTTGTGAGTTTGATGGTGCAAGAGATAGGACATAAAGTATTTTTGGGGATGAGGTCATTAGAAAGGAAGAGGTAATGGGTAGAGTGATAAAGTTGAAGAATGAGAAATCTGCAGGCATTGATGGAATTACTGGTGAAATGATAAAAAATGGGGGCGAGATGGCGATTTGAATGGATTTGAAAGTTGTTTAACAAAGCGTTTATAAAGAGTATATATAGATCCGAGGGATTGGAGAATATCAGTAATAGAGCCTTCATATAAGAGTAAGGGAGATAAAGGAAACTGCAGGAATTATAGGGGAATTAGTTTATTGAGTATTGTAGAGAAGACATACGCTGGTATAATATTCGAAAGAACACGTCGTGTGATTGATAAACTGATTGGTAAAGAATGAGGTGCATTTAGAAGTGGTAGAAAATGTGTGGCTCAAATTTTTAAATTGAAACCAATGATAGAGAAAATGAGAAAGAAGAAAAATAAATTGTATTTAGGTTTAATGGATTTGCAACAGGCGTATGATAGGATTAATAGGGAAGTTCAATTGCAGGTGTTAGTGATAGACAATGTTGGGTAGTAGGCTTATGATTAGAATCAGAAGAATGTATGACTATTGTGAAGCTTATTTAAGAATAATTGGAGCTGAAAGTGATTGGTTTAATATGTGTTTTAGTGGAAAGGATGTGCCTAATATTCACTGCACATCTTTTCAAATCTGGAAATTAACTTTAATAGCAGAGTGAGGCAGTGATGTGCTATGTCTCCTTGGTTATTCAGTTTGTAAATGGATGAGGTTATGAAATAAATAGATAGGTGTGGCAGGGGAAAGTGTTAGAATAATGGAGAATGGAAGAGAGTTGAGGGTGCCTACTAATTAACACCTGCGGACCATCCTCGCACCCCTCATGGTGTTTGGGTAGTGAATCTGAGGAGAGTTTGAAAGGATTGATAAAGGAGTTTAGTAGGGTGTGTAAAGGGAGGGGTATGAAAGTAAATGTAGATAAGAGTAAGGTTATAGTAGTGAGTGAGGAAAGTACGCGGTGTGAAGTTATGCTAGATGGTGAGCAACTGGACCAAGTGTCTGAGTTAAAATATTTAGAATATATATTGGATGAAAAGGGAACAGATGATGCAGAGTGTAGTTGAAAAGTTGTGGATGGTAGGAAGGTGTCTGGTGTAATTAAATCCTAAATTTTTAGTTCTCTAGGGTTGGCATGAGGGTATGTTGTTACCTATGTTAATGTATACTAGTGAAAATATGGTATGGAATAGAGGATGAAATTCATAAGTTACAAATGTCTTTCAGAGATGATCAAGTCTTGAGGAGTGTTAGAAATGTGTGAGAAGAATTGACAAAATGATAAATGAACGCATAAGTTAGTTGAGTGGTGTGAAGAAAGGAATAAATGAGAAAATAAACGAGAGTACATTTAGATAATTGGTCATATGGAAAGGATTGATGATAGTCGGTTGGTTAAGCAGATGTATAGTGGAGAGTGTGCTGGGAATCGGTACCGGCTGGGAGACCGAAGAAAAAGTGGATTGAGTCAGTAAAGGAACGCCTGAAGGAGAGGAATTTGTGTGGCTGGCAGAGGCGAGAAGAAGGTGCGTATTAGGAGTGAATGGTGGGGTTTTGTGAAATAGTATCGCTGTGGGCTTTTTCCAGAGGACAAACCCTAAATTGACGAGATGCCAAAGTGAGGGTCCGTCGCACTCGTGAAACCCTAAGGTTGATTTTTCTGACTGCGACGAGTTCTCACGTTATGGTACAAATGGGACGGTTAAGTGGGTGGCAGGAGGTGGGCGATAAGCGCAAATGAAAGCGCAAAAGCGCAAAGCACAATTTGCGCTTTATGTAAAAAATGTGAGCTTTTGCGTTTGCGTTTGCGTTTGCGTGAAATTTCGCACGAAAATGTGCGCTTTTGCAGTTTGCGTTTAACAAACTTTTTAAGGGCAAAAGGCATATGTTTGCGCTGTTATTCTAAATAATGGTTTGCTCGAATTAATATTTAGCAAAAGCGCAAATTTGCTGCTCTATCTAAAATAATTTGCGCTATTATATGTATAGTATATAGTAGTATATATTATATGATTATATTATATATATATAATTAGTATATAATATAGTATATATATAGTATATATAATATGATATATATATACGATATAGTATATATTATATATAATATATATATATTATAATATAGTTATAGATATATATATTATTATATATGATATATTTATATATATATATATATATATATATATATATATATATATATGTATCTAATATAGTATATGTATACATATATATAATATTATATATATTATATATAATAATATATTAATTATTATATTAAAATATAATATATATTTATATATATATATTAAACTGGGTTGAATTTTGGTGAAAAAATGCTTCCGTCATCATTTCGTCATTGGCAGTAGTGCTGAGTCCAAGCAGATGAACGAGGAGCACGTTTAAAGGACGTGAAAAATGAAAGGTATCCATTTTGCTGTTAGTTGTCAGATATCACTCATTGAGTGGTGGCTAATTTCAGTGCGATTTCGTAATTACTATTTTTTTGTTTTTTTTAATATTATTTAGCTGTAAGTTTATTACTGTAAATTCATAATATTGCAAGATTTTTATATTAAATAAACAATTTTACTATTTTCAAAATTTTAATAAGCTTATATTTAAGTAATTAAAATAATTGCAAAGTTACTTGACGGGAATTATCGTGGCTCTGGTTCGCAACTCTGCAAGGCAAGCGTGAGGGCTTTCGCCCTGCTAAGTACACGATTTTCCTTTTTCCATTTTTTCCCTTTTTAATACTAAAATGGTTATACTACATTTCGATTTTATAAAAAATTTTTGTTGTAAATTAATCCGCTTGGAAATAAAAAATTTCACATAAATATGTTTATAAATATGTTTAAAAATTAGTTAAAAGAAAAGATATTAGTTATATGAAGTTTATTTAATAATTAGAGAATTTTACTAAGTTTCCGAATTTATGATAGAGTTAGATCAGTGAAAGAAATATTGTCATTCCCCGTTTTCTTTTTTAACTTTATTTCGCTTTGCTTGGCGATATTTTAATCCAGGTTAATAGTATAATAATAAGTAATATATATCAATTAATAATAATATATAATTAGATATAATAATAATAATAATAATATAATAATTAATAGATTCATAATAAATTTAATAAATAATAAATAATAATGATTAAATATAATTAATATAGTAATAAATATAATAATATGGAATAATAAATAATAAACAAGATAATAATAATAATAATAATAATAATTTATAATAATATAATAATGACTAATTAATAATGAAATAATAATAAATTAATAGATAATACATAATAAATATAATAGCATGATAATAGATAATAATATCTTACAGCATTCCTGCTTGCTGGAGTTACCATCTGCTCCACTATACAATCTACGAAGTGATCTTAACAATCTAGTGCCCATATAAACCAGATATTTAATTTACTAGAGGTACAGATTTTAAGATTCTTTCGATATAAAACATACCGAACAACACACTAATCTTAATATTTCTCGTGGTTGACTGGCTATCGACAATCCGCACCGTTCTCAATTCTATAATAATATCATTAGTATATCTAATTACTCATATATGCTCTATATATCATAGTACCTATCTCATATAATTATATATATATATTACATATATATGTATATTAATATATATATATATAGTATAGTATATATAATATGAATATATATATTTAATATATTATATATATAGTAGTTAGATATATTATATAGTTTAGATATATAGTATTATATTAACTATGTATTCGTATGATAATATATAGAAATGCTATAATAATATTATATAATATAGTATAATATATATAGTATTTATTATATATATTATAGAATTGCTAGTTAGATATATAATAATATATAATAGCAGGGTGATTGGGTCACGGGGGTACATTGAATTTTGGTTGGGGGCGATACCGGTACAATCGGTACTTTGGCGAAGAATAGCTGGGGCGATGACCGGGTACTCGTATCTGTTGTGAAACGGTTGTGGGCAATACCCGGGTACTCGGTACTGGTATCGCCGGTACATCGATTACATCGATACATTTTCATATATGTGGAAAACATACTGATAAATGAATTTCAATTAATATAGGCTGTAAGTATTACTATAAAGGCAAATAGATTACTGTTGTTTCTGTGCTATTTTTTAGTTCTTTATATATATTATATATATTATTATATAATATTTATATATATATATAATATATATATATTAAGTATTATATATTAATATATATATATTATAATATATATATATTATATATAATATAATATTATATAGATATAAGTATTATAGTATATACCCGGTAATATGTATATATTATTATATATATTATATATATATATATTATTTATATATATATTTATCGATAGTATATAACAAGGGAATATTTCCGTAATTGATGTGCAATTTTATTATTATTGGAAATTGTGTTGGAATAAAAGGGTGTTTTTAATTAATCGGGAGTGTTATTTTTGCTGAATCATTATAGTTATCGGCGTAGTGCAGCATTATGCGAAATTTCTCATGAACTCTCAAATTTCAATAAATACGGTGTAGTTTCGATGCTGACAATTTGCATCTAAATGGCAGAAGATTATGTAGTCTTCATTGAGAGTCATCCAGATCCAAAACGTTGTTTTCCTGGGCAATCCTCCGTGGGAAAGATATTTCAGCATATGTGTCAGCGGGGAATATTTACTACCAATAGTTAGTTGTAATATGTTCAGAAAAGTCTGAATGGGGGTAGAAACCCATATAAATTCTCCATGAAGGGCATATCACATTTATGTGTAATATTTAATATTACATTTGCTAGTATTGTCAGCCAACTAAATTATGAATTTCGAAGGTAATATGACACACTACTCTGTTGGGGATCGGTATTACAGTATAATCGTACAACAGTCAGCGGAGCACTTTCGAATGTATAATCGTGTGTCTTAGCACTGCTATTTAATTTTAACATCCGATAACACTATGCCTAATGATATGTATACAACCCAGGAAATGACGGATATGGTTGAGGCGTTTTAGCTACGGAGGTTTATAGACGGAGATATCCAGATTGTTTGGACTGCATTTCACTATTAATGTACAGATTGTACAACGAGGTTTTAAGAAATAAGGTTCGAGCCAACTCACCAATAGCTCGCCAACCAAGTCAACCTCCCACCGTACCTTGAATGGAGGTTTGCTTTCTATTGTTAAGCCACGGGAACACCAACAACTCTACTTACGGCAGACAAAATGGACGGGTGCATTCTAATCATGATGTACACAGTTTTGCATTTATCAGAGACCACATTGTGCACGGTTCATGCATCCCGGCGATTCCGGACGTTGGTTGTAGTTCGTTGTCCAAATGTGTTCCTGTTTGACAATAATTTGACGGGCAGTCTCCGTTACTTTTGGTGGACGGATGAGGGCCAGGTTTACATTTGCACGATTAATTGGGTGTACATATCGGTACTGGACCGAGGAAAGCATCCATACTGCCTACAGACGCGACAGCCAGGTATTTTACTATATAACATGTGGTTAGTGTGAATGCCTAGATATAATATACTGATCGGCGCCGGACATATTACCATATAAACTAGATAGCGAATGAAATCAAGAATGTTTCTGACACGTACTCTTGTCAAGGACCTTCTCGTGATACTATTACAGACATATCAAATTTTGTACTGACCGAGATGAGGATGCCAGCAACATACAGCAAGGGCTGTGCAACTATCATCTAAACGTAAACACCCGGTAGGTGGATAGGAACATTGGGGTCTATTCTGGCCGTCCGTAGATCACCGTCGGGACCTTACTGTCGAGCTGGGTATTGACCTGTGGGGCTAGCTCTGAAAAATTGGTGTCTACGGTGGTACATCAACAACCGATATGCATCAGTTAATGATTAACTTCTTAAGTTGAATTCACTCACGGCTTGTCCGAGTAGTCGCTCCTGAAATATATCACATTTGGCAACATGAACAGGTGGATCAGCAACGGCTGACTTTGCGTATGGAATAAGAAGCAGACATTTTCGCGCACGGCGTCTAATGTAATCATGCATATAGATGAAAGGAATGTACTACATAAACGAAGGTACTACAGGAAAGGAATTCATACTATACCGAAATCGCCTCTAGTTAATATAATAAACGTGCTGTTAAGTTTACAAAACCATTTTTATGGTCACATGACTATGCAAAGCTAATTACTATTATATACCTAATATAAAACGTACGCTTATATTGGGGATGTTTCATGACTCTCCATTCACGATGCTCTAATAACCTATTCAACTAATGCATTTGGTTGGTAGTATGTACGGCAAGCAGACGTATTTTCCTGGGTCGTGATTTAGCGTTTTGAATCGAGTGAACTGCTCTCTATTGAAGACATTAATATTCCTTGTCATACAAAAGCAATTTAATTTAAACGAAAATTTCGACGGTTCATGACAATTCGCTATACAGATGAACGCTCTCTTTGATTCCTACGAGTTTTCTAGAATAATTTGACATTCATTTACGGAAATATTCCGTTGTTGCACATTAACTGAGCACACACAAAAACACGCACACACACACACAACCAACACTACTATAACTCTACCTACCTACCTACCTATATTATATATATATATATTATTATATATAATTATATAATATATATTATATATTTATATATATTTATATATATATAATATATAATTTCATGAAAATAGATAAATGTAAATAAAAAAATGACTTTATAATAAATTTATATAACTTGATGACAATTTTCACAATAAAATAAGCTAAAAAATTAAATTGCTAGAGCATTAATTGAATAGATTTATATGCAACTTTAATGTAAATTGAATGCATGGCACGAGGACCGGCGGTTAAATGAATGCATAGTGTACGGAGCTTCCTCCCCGTGCCACCGAGCCGGAGTGCTGGAAAAGATATAAATATATTTTATTCTTAGTAACAAAATGTATATATAAGGCATATAATTTTTTTAACAAATTGAGCATCTGGCAGTATTTAGTCATGCGTTGGAAATTTGCAAAGACAACATTTTTTGTAGGCTCATTTTCAAATTTGTTTTTAAAACTTTCGTTCACTTACGGATCATTTAGAACATTCTTTCTAAGATATGTCAGAAAATCAGTGTAAATCAGCTTGTGTCTTATAATTGATAATTTAGTCCATAGTTATATATATGATATTTGGAGGCCTACTTTTCATATAAGTATATTTAAAAACAGAAGTTTTATCACAGAATATTAATAAGTACCAGAGCTGGTTTCATACTATATCTTTAAAAAAAAAAAAAAAAGAAAGAAAAAAACATTCCATTAGTCAAAGCATTGCATGATATACACCAAGAAAAAATGTACCTGGAATAAAGTTAACCGATGTTTTTTTGTATGTACAGCACAATTTGATTTGGGCGATCCGTTACTCGTAACTATGTTCAAAACCTGTTGGGTCGATACTCGGTATCGGACATAAAAGTATCGGGCCGAACTCGTCCTGCGGTACATTGTACCGCGGTACGTGCCCATCTTCTGTAGTATAAATATTAATAAATATATATATAATATAATATATTATATATATATATATATATAGTATTATATATAATTATAGATAATATATATAATATTATATAATTATATATATAATTAAGTCGAACATATAAACACTATAATTTCAATAACCGGTCGATGCACAACCATCAACGCAAAAAAATATTGTAAAATTTAATTTGCTTTTTATTTTAATATAAAACCTTTAAAATTTACTTTTAAATTTAAATATCTGTATAGATATGCAATGTTTATATAGATCACTCTAAATTATATATGGAGATTTAACTCAGCCAACAGATACTTTAAAAGCATACCATACCTCAAGTAAACGCCTAAGCTTCACTCAGACTTAGTCCCTTTAATCCACCAATGATTTAATGTACAGCCACCTTACTGTACATTGCCAATCCTATATACTACATTACACTCTGCATCACCGCTCCCTTTTCATCCAACATATATTCCTGATCAATATTGTAAACTCAACACTTGTTCAACTGCTCAGCCATCTATTTCATACTTTATCACCTGAGGGATGCACATCCTTCACACCATACATTTATCCTTCTCATCTAAGTATTTTTTCTCTTCAAACATCATCTCTTACATACCTACAAATTACTCTTTACAAGAATTCCTCACAAACCTCTCACGATTCGCGCCGACAAGTCAAAGCTAGGAATATACATCCGTCATATATGCAGGGCACCTCCATCTCTTCCTTCTGTTGTTCTACCTTAGGAGTAGAGGTTCTTTTACTCTTTGTCTCTGCCCCTATTCATGATACAATTTGATAACCAAGAAGACAGCACTACGCTCTCTCTGCTATTAATAGATTAAATAACAATCACATTGAACTCCATTTGTATTTTACACACGTCCTCACTTAGTCCAATATCATTTTTGTTCACATTCGAAGCTTAACCAACCGATAGTATAATAAGAGTGCACTGAACTTCCTAATGTAACATTATTTATACGCCTATTTTGAAGCACAAAAACTATTCTTTTCTCCTCATTTTCTCAATGATTTGTTTCAATGTAAGAGATTTGATTCACACTATTCTCCTAAATCTTTGGACACTGTTTCTTTCACATTCAGTCCTTCAGTATCGACGCATTTTTCGATCGAAATATATCCAGTTATATTTCCCTACAGCACATAAGAACTAATCCCTATAATTCTACAGTTACCTTATTTTCTCTACCTTATATAAGGGTGCGATTTACTGGTTCTCTCCAATCCTCGGAACTATAATCCATTAAGAACGTTTGTTCAACAACTGTTCCAATCCATCATACATCCACTCCTCATCTCCTTCGTTTCTTGATCGCTGGTGTAGTCGCGAATCGCTGTCATCTATACTGCAGATTTGACCATTCTTTCAACTTTTCGGGCTCTCAAGTTACCCTCTTAATAATGACCTATTCCCAGAAAGTACTATCCTTCTTGGCACTTATCAAATCAACACACACTCATATCATCTCTGAATTCCGGCCAATGTATCCTGTTTTTGGGAATGTTCCACACTACCTGGGCACATTCATTTCATCAGTTACGAAAGGCCCATGTGGCTTCTTCTTATTCTATCAAATTCCCTTATCTTATATATCTGTATATAATATAATATAATATTATTAATTATATATATATATATAATATTTATGTATATTATTATATATATTATTATATATATATATATAATTATATAATTATAATATTATATAATAATATAAATAATAATATTAGTTTATATAATATATATATATAATA
>JABUQX010046830.1:0-35000 GCA_015478945.1 Trachelipus rathkii
GACTTTATCAATATTATTAATTACTTTATATAATTTCATATTATAATTATATATATATATAGTAATATAAATAATATATAATATATTATAGGGTAAACTTAATTTTTCGTTGTATATATTTATATTATTTATTTTTTATTTTGTATATTTTATCTATTCTTATGTTTTTTAATAAATATTATATCATAAAATTATATATAATTATAACATAATATATCTATTTATAATTATATTATAATATAATATATATATAGTTAGATATTATATAATATATATATACTATATATATTATCAGTACCACTATATATATATCTAGAAATATCTATAATATATATATAATATATATAAATATATTATTATATTATAAATATATATATATATATATACTTCAATTTAAAGGGCGTGTCCAATATTTGCTCGGCTATGGCCCTTATTCACTACCAGTTAAAAAGCCAACTGCCAGGGTTCTTCTGACCTTCATAAAAGTCGTTTTCGAAGTTTTTTCGATTTGTCTGTATCATTCTTTCAACGAATTTCTCTTTTTTTCAACATCTTGTTTTGACATTGATTCTTTTTCAACTCTTACCATTTTCTTCCACACGACTCAACTTGAATATATTAGATGGAGGTCCATTACTACCAACACGAAAATGAGGAAATCGCCGTTTCTAAAAGGATAACATTTCCGTAACTCCTCGCTTCTCTTATGCTTCTTCCCTCTCAAATCGAACTCCAATGCCCTCATTATCCACTTTACTCTCTTCAGCTCACCTAGGCTTTTCTTAAATGAGGGGGCCCAACCTTGTGCGCAGAAACTATTCATACTCTGAACCTAAAATATATTATGCAAGTCTACGTGTATCAACGTTGTTAGTTTTGTATAACCATATTTGCGTTTTTTATCTTCTAACATCCTGTATAACTTGTATGCCTATGGCTTCAAGAAACACTGATATTAGTTTCAGATTGCTGCTCTTAACTCACATCTAAATCTTTTTTTTTTGGTCCACAGGACTCAAGCCAATCCCGCCCATTCAATCGTATTATATATTCTTTTGCATTACCTAACTGAAGACCTGCACTTTTACTTTTACTTAAAATTTTATTGCCACTTATCTGTCGACACCTAAGACAGTTTATCCAAGATCGATTTGGATCTTTATATTCATCAATTATTTTTAATAAGATGAGCCAATTTTGGCATTTCGCAAATAGTATTACCTTCATATTTGGTTTCATTGATCTAAATTTTATTAATTAATATATATATAAATCATAATTATATATAATATATAATATATATATTATTTATATATTATATATATATATATATTATAATATATATTTATAATATATAAATTTATAATATTTATTATATATATTATATATTAATATTAATTATTATATATATTATATATAATTATTATAATATATATAGTATTATATATTAGTATTATATATATATATTATATAAGTTATATATATCTAATATATAATTTAATTGATCCCAAGACTACGGTGTACTGATGTCGCGCATATTATTATGTATTGGACTCATGGTTGGGTATAAAAAAAAGCATTCCTTTTTACTTCTTCTCAATCGGTACCAGTTTCGGTTTTTTTAAAAAAAAAAACGTTTATTATTATAAAACAAAAAAGACCAGCAGACCTGTGAATCTTCTTGCTTTTTTTTTTGTTTTTTTTTTTTTTAAAATTACTTATTTTAGCAAAGTTAGTCTTTTTAGGGTATTTAGCATTAAATACAGTACTACCAATATGTTAAAAGGTATGATTATTTATAGAGATAGATTTTCTTATCGTAGATTTTATTTAAGTTTATATAAAGTAAAGTTTATAATTATTACATTTCACGATGCATTGATTATTTTTTATACATACTTTTTGTTATAGTATTATTATTATTGTATTTTTATTATATTCTATTATTATTAATATATATACATATTATATATTATATTATATATATATATATAATATAATTTATATTTTATATTTAAATATATATATATTATTAATAATATATAATAATACTATACTATATAGTAAATTCTTCCATCTACCTTTTTCTCCCCAAGACTGGTGTAAGGTGGTAAGTAAGCATCGGAGAAAGAAAGCACGCTAGAAAAACAGAATATACAATAGTCGAAAAGAAAGTTCCACAGCCTTACCTCTCCCCTCCTGTTTACCTATTACTCTCGATAAGGACTGGTCACAGTCGAGAAATCCCACCCTTAGCTGTCACGGACTGCGACGGACAGTTCACTATGGTAAATCTGTCGGTAGTGTTCATCCTTGTCCAGGTGAGGCCACACCATTACCCCTCACAAAACCCGCCCGCATCTCTCTTATTCATTGCAACCTTTATCTTTCCCTTGCCATAAACTCCACATTTCTGTCCTTTCATCCAGTAACATTCCGCTTTACTGACTCAATCCACTTTTCTTCGATATCCCAGCGGGTCGGTTTCCAACACACTCGCCCCTATTACATCGCTTAAAAATGACTATCAACTCGTCATTCAACCATGACCACAACCATCGCAAACCATATTTTCATTTATTCTCTCGTTACCCCTTCTTTCACACCAACAACTCTCTAATATGTTCATAAAATCCTCATTTTATCTAATTCATCCTTGATCACACCTAACATTCCCCTAAGATTGCCCATCTGAACACATGAACTTTTGATCTATACTTTTTATTCGGGACCATAGTCTCACTACTATACAATGAACCAGGTAGAACACACATAGCTTCATCGTAAACACTAGCACTTTCATAAAGGACTTAAGTCCCTTATCTCCCATACTCTTTTTATTTCACCAGCCACTGCTTCCTGGCATCCCCATTATTACTTAAATAGTATTCAAACTCAAGACACTTTTTCCAGATGTTCACCATCTAACATTAACTCACACTAGGACTGTTCCTCACTCACAACCATAACCCTTACTCTTATCTAGATTTACTTTCAAACCCCTCTTTTAACACACACTCTGCTGAGTCTCCTACAATCTCTCTCTTCAAACTCTTCAAATCGCCACACAAAACCAAACACTCGCATATAAATAGGTAGGGCACCCTCCATCATCTCCATTTCTCCTCATCTAACACCGCGTTCGTGCGCGGCTGGCTTCCGTCCATCAGACCCCATTCCAATACAAATGAAAATACCACTTTGTCATAGCCTCCGACCCTGAATTATTGAAATATGATGCTGTGCCAAGCGCATTTTGACACCATTTATTCTTCACACGCCTCACTTGAAGTACAGTCTTTTGATTCCATTCAGATTAGCCTAGCAACAATACTTGCTATCACTAAGATTTCCATCGAACTTTAGAATTAAATCAATGAATACCCCTGTTGCAAATCCATAACTTAAATGCAATTATTCTTCTTCTCCTCATTTTCTCTATCATTTGCCCCAATAAATTTGATCGATCCACACATCCTCTACTACACCTAACCACCTGTTTCTTCACCATCGTCCTTAAAAAGTCCACTCGGCGCGACTCTTTCGACAAAATACCAACATATTCTGTCACCCTATACACTCGATACTAATCCCTATAATTTGCTACAGTTCGCTTCTATCTCCGTTACCTATATTAAGGGTCACCTAATTACTGCTCTGCCTTATCCTCCCGGAGACTAATGCTATCCCTCCCAGCATTAATGCTTATTACCAACTTTCAAAGATTCAATCAGATTCAGAACTTGCCTTCCGTTTTTTCTTTTGAATCATTTCACCAGTCAATTCTAGCATAACTTGTAGAATTTATCAATATTCAACTAGCTCCTTCTACCCATTTCCTTCCTCCTTACTAAAAGCCTCATCCCCAAAATACCTATTCCTCTCTGCACCCATCAAACCACATCACACGTCACCTATACTCTTCATGACTCCAATTTTTATACGATTTGCGAGAGTGTTCTTGCCACACTCCTCTCACCAAAACCATTTCATCAGCTTACAATACGCCAGAGAACCCTCCATTATTACTTTGCGTGTTCCCCTTATTCTATTTTTTCCTAATTCGCGCTTCCTTCCAGAATCTTCCTATTCCCTTGTAAGTCCCCAATCTTCCTCCTTCCAAACTGTTCATTACCTCTTCTTCTCTTATGTACGCAATCTTGTAAGCATTTTTTTTTCCTTCCTTATATAAATTCCAAACATCTTTTGAACTTCATCATTTGCTCTTTAGTACATACCACGCTTTTTTTTACTTCTAACCGCTTGCATCACCTCTTCATTCCACCACTCACTGTCGACCTTCTTACTTCCTATTTAGCTACACCCACATTACTCTCTTTGCATTCTTAGCACTGCTAACAATTGCTTCAGATTTTATGTAGTTTTAGCTTTGTCACCTTCAAACTGATTTATCGGTCGTCCTTACATTTTTATTATCGACTTCATAAACTCTCACTCTTTTATTTTACCTCTCTTTCCTTCCGTTATCACCTTCCTCTCCATTCAAGTCTTTCCCACATATCTATTTTACATTAGAACATCATTTATTCCGTATTAATCCCATTTTTTAAACACCTCACATTCGATTTAAGTCCCAACATGATACTTCAACATCTTCTTCACCAACACAAAAATCAATATACTTTTCACTATCGATACCAGTCTCTACCTACACCAACCTGATTTTATACTTGATGGTACTCTGTGTTTAAAGAAGTATTTACACACACTTAAACGCACACCTCTCTCCTCACGAAATCCATCCCTTCCTACCATTACTCATTTCTCCTGACCCACCCAAAACCCTGTTTACCATCCTTTTTGATATATATATTATATAATATATTATATATATATATATTATTATATATATATATGTATAATTTTAATATATATATATATATATATATATTATATATATATATATATATATATATTATATATATATATATATATATATATACACTGTTAAAAAATCCGTCATTAATAGTCAATATTTGGCCTAAAAGGCGTTTATGTAATAATATGTGATACTTTTAAAAATCTTTATGATACCTACAAAAGTATTTTAAAAAAAAAAACAAAAAAAAACAGTTTTGTATTTTAAATAAAAAACCGTTTTTTTGCAAAAAACAAAGCCAAATTAAAAAAAACCGTTTTTTTCACAACCCAATGGGACTTACCTGAAATTACAAAGTTATCTCTTCATTGTAAAGTATGACCCTTGCGGGTTACACGCGGTTCCAATTGTGTCTTCCATTGTTTCAATAGCGAGTACGGAAGTCATTTCAGGTGTGTTAAGATTCACGTGTTCAGTATTTTTATATTGTTTCACCTCGTAATCCAACAATGATGACCCCTACAACTTCATTTTCAACTTAGCGAAATTTTTGAAATCGCACTTAGCTAGATCTGGGCTGTTATGGGGATGTAGTACTTTGAATGTTTTTCTTCGCCAGAACTTCCATAATTGAGAGCTCAGTGCGAAAATTGCAATATAAGCTATATAATTATAATATATTATATATATATATTATATTATTATATAATATATATTATATATATTATATATAATATTATAATTATATATATATATATATATATATATAATATATATATATAATATATTTATTAAATATATATATTATATATATATATTATTAATTATTATATCGATACTATTTATTATTATATAACTATATATTATATATATATATATATATATTAGTTAAATAGTTTTTTGCTTATAATCGCTATAGTAATTAGCTGTCAGTCTACTCAATGACATGAATTAGTTCTTTAAAAATTAGATACATTTATTGCTGTCATTGCTGCATTTTTCCTCTTCGGTCTGATTTTATAATGCTAACAGCAGAATAAGCCGGTTCCAACGACTAACTGCCTGGTGGAGGTCCAGATCTCTCGAGTCTAAACAAAGCATTTCGCAGCTTTCTTTGTTCTACAATGTCGTTATTGTCATCATTCTTATCGTATGGCCTCCTGGTCTTAATTTAAGTTATTTATTCTAAGTTTTATATCAATTGAGTAAATATAGTTCTTTTCTTTTCTTGCAGCAAATCTTTCTATTAAGTTATTCTGGAATATTGTGTCACAAGATGAGTTTTGTTTTTTTTTTATTTCTTTTTTTTCTTATTTTATATGGAGCATCTACTTTCTTTTCTTTTTATATTTACTCTTATTTCTTTGTATGCTGACCCCGGAACACGGGATCAAAACAAACCGTTGACCTTGTTTCTCTGAACCGAGTCGAAGCTTCGGCACCTTAAAACTCTTCAATATCTAGACAGCTTTTTCAACTCGAGTCTCTCTAGAACTTTCTGAAAAATGCTTGAGAAGTAGTAATGACGTAGCATAGTTGTAGTTTCATCCACTTACAACATGTGTTCAGATTCTATTCTGTTCTTCCTTGAACTTCTGCAACCTTTTAGTACAAATGGCATTCACGTCTGCAAAGTGCAATTTAGCTGTTTTTTGGTTGAACCTCCTTACCCTTTGATAGATAGGAATTATATAAACAGCAGTCTAGATGAACCCACTTGGCAGATGAGAGAAAATTTTTTCTCTTCGTACTTGAGTCTTTTTATCTTCTTCAGCAGTCTTAAATATAGATTGGAATAAGGTTGAAGGTTGAATTCATTTGAATAAATCCAAATTGAAAATAAGGTGCACAGTTATTAAAAAACAACTTCCGAAGATCATTGCAATTGCATTTTTTCGTGATGTAGGACAGTCGCAAGTTGACGTGAACTTGTATGAGCGATTGAATCCCACTCACCCCCCTCAGATCTCAGTGTCACAATTCATAACTTTATCAGCTCAAAACTTTCTGACTCCAACTCTACTATCTTGAAACTTACTCCGACTCCGGCTCCGACTTTGAATCCGACTCCGACTCCGACTCCGACTCCTGCTCCGACTTCGACCCTCTCTCGCCTTTTTTCTTCTTCAAAATTACCCGACTCCGCACTCCGACTCCGACCTCCACCCTTCAAACGTACCCGCGAGCTCCCGACTCTTTCGACTTCCCGACTCCGACTCCACAAACCCCTGGTGGTGAGCTTGTGTTGGGACATTGAACCAGCAATGTGAGAGACCGAAGAAACATTGCATTGAGTCACGAAAAGTAATGCGCTGGAGGACGAGAAAAGTGCGGGTTTGACCAGAGCGGAGATAGAGAATAGTGCAAAAAGGAGTAGTAAAATGCGGGGTTTAGTGCGGAGCTATGGGTTGTACGCATCTCCTGGGGCCAGAAATAACCCCATCATTGGACGAGATTTCATAGTTAGTGGTTCCATCCGTTGTTCCGTAATGCTCGTTGCTCACTTCTTGGTATCAAGGGGTTAGGCTCGGATAAGGCTGGCGCTTCTCTTCTCCTTGTTTCATTTCCTTATTCTTCTTACTTCATTTCTTTTGGCAGTGCATGTTACGCACCCTTTACCTCCATCCTGGGGAGGAGAAGATGGAGATGGGATGATGATGCATTGATGTATGATGATGATGAATGATGATGTGATCGATGACATGGTGATGATAACATAATAATGATATATTATATGCAAGTTTCACTAAAGTACTTGTATTGATACCAATGTATTGATACTGTGACTTGAACAATTCAAGATACGTTACTGGTACTTGTTACTTGAACAATTCCAGCAAAGTACTTGCTTACTTGAACAAATTCCAGAAGACTTGTACTACTGTCATTAGTACTTGAACAACTATCTAGAGTACTATGTACTGTACTTGAAAAATGACGTTGAACCCAAGCCGATATATATATACTATATATATATTATTATATATCTTAGTATATTATTTTCTATATATAGTATATATATAATATATTATTTTACTATTCTATAATAGTTATATTTAAACTACGATTAGGTTACAAGAAAACTTAACAGATATGGACATCTAGTATACTCAATTTGTCGATGAAAAATAAATAAAATTTTTTTTTTTATTACTAAACATATTTGAAAAAGTTTGGAATTTTTCTATAGGGTTTTGTTTTTATGTCTCTATGGGAAGGGGGACCGAGGACGGGGACGAAGTCCCCCCGTCCTCCCCGGGACGCCGAGAGACCCCGACTCTTTTCCAATTGCGGTTTACGCCTGGGGTACTTCTTTTAGTTAAAAAAGAAACAAAATCATTTTTTTTTCATAAACATTTTCATTAACGGCTGATTTCGATATACGTAATAGTTTTCTACCTACGTTAGTCTTGGAGATACAAAAAAAAAATCATTTTCTCATTACAAATTTGATACGTGATTCCATATATGTTAGTCAGTTTTCCTGTACCTATTCATCAGTTTTAGAGATATCATGCGGTTGACTTACTTAGTTTCACCTGGGGTTAGGTTAGGTTAACTAATTAAGTTGTCTAGAAAGTCTTGGGGAGAAGCTGATAACTCACGTGTACATGTTTTAGAACGAAAAAAGAACTTTTCGCTTTTTTTCTTAATATCACATTCAATATTGCGTGGTGTGTTTATTCTTATGCGTCACAGATTAATTGGAAATCATTTGCAAAACAACAACTTAAAAGTGACAGTCACTTGAACAAATTCGTATATGGTCAGTCACTTCATTCATTTCTGCTAATACTACTGATTTACGAGTCTCTAATATAATTATAAGCTTTAATTTTATTTTTGTCAAGAAAAGGTGAAGGATATGTTTTGCTTTTGGTGTTTTTAAGTTTTCTTTAAAATAAAATTTTTCATTATCTTTCTATTCAATTAAAATATCGGTATCGAAATATAAATCGATATAGCTCGAGAAGATCTACATCATTACGATAGGTAAGAATAGTATAACCTTTTTCCTATCTTAATATTATACTATTTATACTTATATACTTATATACTTATATATAATTACTTTTATATATCGTTTACTTTTATATATATCTTTATATTTATATTATATATCATTACTAATATATTATATATATATATATATATAATATATAGAATTATATATATATATATTATATATATAGGGTGAAGGTTACCATAAAAGGAAGGAAAACTATAGACTTTTGAGAGAAGTTTATAAGAAAAGTTTACGATATATATGTAGAACATGAAAAGCAGTGGATTGTAAAAAAAAAAAATTTTTTTTTAAATCTTTTTATATAAATTACTTCTAGAGCACGCCTGCCTTTCTTCATTACAGCTTTAACAACTTGCACATTTTTATGGTTTGTTTTCTTTTATTTCTTAAACTAATGGGACTCTAAGGTTTCTATACCGTCAATCGATGTAGATGTTGGATGGTTCTCGTCGGCTCCGGGGAACGACAGGGATAGTATCTATTCTTTTTCCGCGCTTCGGGTTCGACGGTCTCGGAAACCCCCGCTCTTTGATTTGGGTGTCGTGGGGGTTCTCCGCCCGTCCCCTACGGGTATGGAAACGTCCCCCTCTGCTTCCCGTCGCTCGAGGCCCCTACATTGGCCGTCTGTAAAGATACTTTATTATACTACGGACTACGGCGGGGACGGAGTCTTGTATTCGTTGCATTTCTTATTCATTTATTTTCTTTTTTCGCTTTCGTTTCTGATTTTTTGGATTTCTTTTTATTTTTTTTTTTTTTTTTTTGTGTTCTTCTTTCTTTTTCTTTTGAAATACCCTTATACCAAAGAGCGGGGGTTCCGGGGACCTCCCCGGGGGGGGGGGGGGGAAATAGCCTTACCCTGTCTTCCCCCGGAAGGCCGAGAACCCCACTCCTCCATCGGTGCGGTATACCTTGGGTTCCATAGTTAAAAAAAATAAACTAAATATAAACTCGCAACCTATTAAAAATGTTTCACCGATCTAAAAAGTACCACAACAAAGCATGCGTCTCTGGACAGTACATATATATATATATATATAATTAAATAAAATATTATTATAATATAAGTATATATTATATATATTATATAATATATATATATAATAATATATATATATATATTTATATAATATATATATAATATAATATATAGTATATTAAACAATTATATATTTATATTGCTATATATAAAATATAATTGGTTAATCATATATTAAATATCATATTACTAATATTATAATAATTATATTTAAATTCATAAATAAAACAACTTTACTATCTAATTTCATATAAAGTATTTCACTCTATCACATTATAATTTAGTTGGTAACACGCATTCACACCTATATCAAATAACTCAAATATATTAATAAAACCATAAAATTTCCTTTTTTATTATAAATTATTTCATCAGAATAGCATTTAGTTTGTGATAAGAAATTGAAATTATTATTATAAATTATTTGTGTATATTATATAAATATATATATACTATAGTATATAATATTTAATATATATTATAATATATGATATTATATATATAGTATAACTATATATATATAATATATTAAAATATATATATATAATATATATTATATAATTAACTAATATATAGGAATGTCACCATATAGCTTTATGGACAAACTGTAAAATTTAGTGGGTTCATTATAATTACCACAGATAAACAATGAATGTATATATCCCAATTATACACGTAAATGACCGAAAACGCCTATATACATCTGACGTAAAGGGTATATAAGTGAATATGATAAAGAGTAAAGGCATAAACAGTTTACGTATACCACTCAGCTATTAAGGCATATTAATTGTGTTACATAACGTCAATAATATAATATATACCTATTGAAATATAAAATTCATCACATAAATGTCCAATAAATTATGAAAAATGCTCGATAACGATCTTCTTAAGCTAGCATTGATGCATGTCATACCGAGAACCTGAACGTCAAATCATCCACCTACTTGACTTACTGTACTAAACACTTTAAAAGATATGAATAAGTATGTTTCGATTAGTAGCTGTGTGTGTCATTTGCGCTAGATGTGTCTGGAAGATTAGTGATAGGTGACTTCCAATTATATTTAATGTCAGTGTGGTGCACATAAACATATCCTTGAAGTGTTCCCAGAGATAAATATTCAATGGATTGAGGTCATGTGATTGTGCAGACTATGAAACTGGTCTACCGCTACCTATATACTTGCCAGGATACTTAGTTTGAGGACTACATGTACTATGTTGCTAAAAAATGTGGAGCCCCATCATGCACAAATCACATGAATGGTATTGTTGCAATTACACATCTTCAAGTATGTATGGAAGGGTGCTGACAAGAAACTCATTGCAAACATTTCCTGTAAGACATAGTGGCAAAACATTAAAATTCAATCACAAAATCTCCAACGATAGCAGTTGATTTTGACACTGACTTGTAGCTAACTAACTTGTGGTTAGCTCCTATCATGCCCCACGGATTTTCCTCAGCCCATAGATGGCGGTTGTGGAAATTCTAAAAACTATCTCTCCCAACATTCCCTCATTCGTAAAGAGTACGGAGGAGATAAACGTTAGAATGGCAGCCTGCCTAAGGAACCAGCGACAAAACGTTACCAGTGATGGATAAGCATCAGTTGACAGAACCTGCATACATCGAAGATGGTACGGATTCAAACTGTGATCATGAAACATCTTTCTTGAGGTGCTTAAACTTATAGAAATTGCTGCTATTAATTGTCGTGTGCTGATACCAAGGTTGTTAGGCAGTGGGCCGCATATCGACTGCTCGTGGTCCGACGCATCCTATTTCAGAGACATCGGAATACTGCTGTAAATTGTTGATGTTTTTGCTGCCGTCTGTCAGGGAACGTTCTCCTACACAACAGCGCATTGCTGAGCCCACTACCATTAGCTCAACAGTACATTTAGATCGCATCTGCCTGCACAAAGCAGGAGTATCCTGAAATGGCTGAAACCCACGATGAACCGAACTGTTGTACAAGATGCTCTGACAGAGCACACAAACAGCAAGGAAACAGACGTCACACGTTCGGTAAAGAAAAAGCCACCCTGGGGAGGGTATTGGTCAAATGTTGACTTGATCTAAAGAACACGACAGACACTATGTCCACTATAAATTAGTAATGACAGTAACATGGATATAGTAAAGCAATGATGGTACAAAGAATTATACCAAAAGCATAATCACCTTAATATGAAAAATATAAACATAATACCCAATACATGATACCTACATACCTTGAACGTTCCCTTCCTGGAAGAATACTACACAACTGCTACTTACAATTTTAATGACCAACAAAACTATAATTTCGGATTGATTGGTTTAGGCATCGTGATTGTTGAGACGATCATTCCGCACTTGCAACCTCAATCCAATACCGTAATTCCCATAACATTCTGTTCGGTCAAATGCTGTAGAGATATTGTTTTATTTGGTACAATTATCTTCTGGAAAAGTTGTTAATAATAACTATATATATATATATATATATATATATATATAATATATATTGAGTATATTCGATTTTAATATCACTATAAAATGTTATTATATATAATATTATAAGATGTAGATATTATATGTATAGAATAGTATAGATATCGAGTATAATAACCTTTGGTAGGAAATGGCCAGGGACCTATATAGTTTCCATCAAAGTTGTGGAAAAATCATTATCTAATATCGATTAATATCCAACATAGCCCGATACACGACATTTGAAAGTTTGCAAGTCGAAGGAGGTAGAGAAATCAGAAGAAGGAAGAGTGATTCAAACTTTACCAGTGGAGCACATGTAAAATTGAAGAAAACGGTTAATTTTGGAATCCGAGAACTGAAGAGAAAAAGGATTAATCTGTGAGGAATGACGAGTTTCATGAGTAGAAAGTTCAGAAGAACAGTGTCCGCTGTAATAGCAATATTATAAGAAGGGTGATGCAACAGTTCAACAGCCAAAAAGAGGTTGGAGAGAGCTAGTAATAGTAGGAGAGCTGATTATCGAGATGTCTAATACTCCACCTAATCAAGAAGAGCAAATATGCGGGGAACCGCCCCAGATATGAGAGGCATACTAAAAGCATATTAATAGAGAGCAAGCAACCGGGGTGATGAGAAGTTCCGAAGACGTCTCGTAACACCCAGCCTTTTAGAAGCTTTTTAAGTGAGAGAAACAATGTGATTTTTTAAAAAAAAATCATGAGAAAGGGAAATGACAAAATATTACAGATAAAAGAAGGGTTGAGTTGTGTGTTTCAGAAGAAGACATTTTAGTTGTGTACTAGGCTAAGATGTGGGAACTTAGTTTATTTAGGCACTGACAAGTGACAACTACCATATCTTCTTTGCCCTGACTACAAGAATAAATAATACAAGAGATACAAGAATAAATAATCAATCATGAGTTGCTCCAAGCCCATCCTCGTAGCATTAACAATTTGTTGCTGAGTTGATCGTCTTTCAAATTGCAATATTAATGAAGGGTGAAGTCGTTGGCATAAGAGTAGATGGAAGATGAATTAACAGATAAATGATTTATTAAAAGAAAAAAAATAGTTCGTGATGGGAATGAATACGAGGAAGATCAGATTTAAAGAATGAACAGTGGCCGTCTACAACAGCTGCTATAGAACGACCCCAAAGAAAATCGGAAAGATGGCCACAGAGAGAAGTTACGAAAGAGAGAAGCTTGGAAATAAAAACTTTGCGCCAAGCTCTTCGAAAGCTTTTAATATTTCCAGTGCCACTTGAAAAGATTCACCTTATTACAGGAGAGCAGAGAACCATACATCAGAGAGAAATGAACAAGGATCACCAGTGGAGCATTTCTTACTGATCCATACTGACGATCGGATATAAGGCTAGAAGATTTAAGATGTTTCCAAACCTTCCTGTTAAGGAGAGATTGAAGAGACATGACGTTAGTTAGAGAGTTGAGAGTGGTTTCCCTTCTTCAACATAGGCTGAATGTGCGAATGCTTCCAGCAGGAGGAAAAGATTGAAGTTGACAGTCAGAGGCGGAACAGTTTACTAAGGCAGGATGCAAACTCAAAAACACAAGTTTTGAAGACCACGGGAGAGAGACCATCAGAATCAGACTGCTTTTAGTGTTAAGTTCAGAGAGATCAGAATAAATATATTTAGAAAAAATAATTATGCTAGTCATAAATGCGTTGGAGGGAAATGGAGAACAAGGAAAAGCTCCTTAATCGTTTAGAGAGGAAAATTAGGCAAAAGTTTGAAATATGAATTCAGCTTTAGAAGAAGATAAGACAACAGTATTTCCGCCTAAAGAAAACAAGAGGAGGGAAAAAGGAACAACCAAAGTTGAGGTTGACATAAGATTCAAAGAGAAATAGTTATACTTTTCGTGTAGAAAATTTTCAGTATCTGGAAGAAGAAATTTTGAGCGATTCCGGGGTAATATGTAAGAAGCTCGAGTCGCTGAAGCTTCAAGACGACGGTAATTTCTGAAGGCAGCGTCTCTGGTGCGAATAGTCCGAGAGTAAGATTAATTATCTCAAGATTTTAGTTGAAGGGTAAATAAAAAGAATGCAAGTCTTCATTCCAGAGATAATAAGCTCTGTTACGAGGTTTGCAAACTCCTAGGGTTCCCTCCCACTGAAATAGCAATCATTCCATGAGAAATCAAAGAAGTGCAACAGAAAATCCGACCAAATAGCAGCACCAAAGTGCCAATAATGTATCCTCACCAAAGGCGAGGGCCGTTCTTGAGGAAAATTTGAAGAGACAGGAAACAGATATTGGAAGGTGATCGGAGGAACCCTATGATGGAAAGAGTTTAACAGTAAGAAGGGTCTAAAGATATGAAAATTTCTAGTATATTTGGCTGATCTCCAAGAAAATCAAGGGTACAGGTAGGGAGGTGCAATATCTGCTCAAGGTTGTTCTGAATTGAGAAATGGTGGATGAGTTCGCCAGCTGCATCTTGAGAACTAGAGAGAAGGATTGGTGTTGGTAATTATCGAAATCACCAACAATGTTGGTTTCTGAGAAAAAGAGAATACGAGAGAATGTGTTCTGTTTTGAAGCTTAGAAAGTCGAAGAATTTAGGATAGTTAGAAAAATTAGGTGATAAATAGACAGAATATATGAATTTAGTAGTACTACGTATGTAGATTGGCAAGAGCGCCTAAGCCATATAATAGAAAATCCAAAAGACCCCAAATATGGGACAGCTTAAATTATGAGCGAAATCCCTCCTTGCTCTGGGGAAAAGTGACAGCCCCAGATCCCCAATTATAGGATCAGAATGCTCTTGATTAAAACTAAGGAAAGGAAAAAACTTGGAAGAAAAGAAGCTGATATTATGCCAAGTGTAACTTATAATCCAGAGCGCGTACTTAACGAAACAATACTAGGCAATGCTAGGCGGCAGAAATATGAGGGCGGGCCAGCTAGTGAATAGAACGCCACGAAGACAACGACAGCAAAAAAAACAAAAAGACAAAACATTGATATGATATATTAAGAATTATATATAGATTGTGTATATATTATATATATTATATTAAATATAAAATATTATACCTATATTATATATATAATGCACATATATATATTATATTATTATAGTATATATATATATACATAAAATCATATATAAAAATTATATATTATATTAGATATATATATAATAATATACTATATATAATATAATAATTATAATATAATAATATATATAATATATTATATAATTATATATATATATATATAGTATATAAGAGATAAGGAGGAGGAGATAGTGGAGATCTTGAAGAGAGAAAGATAGATAGTGTTGATCGGCGGAGATTAGAGTGAGAGTGGTGTGAGAATGGAAAGAAATGGAAGAAGGATTTGTTCTGATGTAGAGTGGAGTGAGAAGGAATAAGAAAGCATGGACTGAATTTCTATGTCACTGAAAATCACATGTATTAAAGAGGTAAAAATTATAAATGAGTAAGGTTGATGATTGTGCTATTGGAAGATTAGCGGATAATAATATTTTTCCTTGATGACCATGCACGTGTCCTATCAGAAGCTTCAGATAGAAAAAAACTTAAAGAATTAAAAAAGAAGATCGAGAAAGGTGGGATGGAGGAGGAAGAGGGAGAGGTTTGTCTTGTTGATTGTGGAGATTTCAATCCGCTAGAGTAGGAAAGGAAGGAGAGATGGAGAAGTATTGGACATTTGGAGAGATACATAGAAACATGGAGGGAGAGGCGTTGAGGATTGATTGAGGGGGTTTTTCTGTCGTGAGAAGACCTAAAAATATATGATTAGTGAAAAACCAGACACAGGTCGGTGGTGCGAAATTTTTTCCAAAATAGCATAGAGGTTTCAATCTACAATTACTTTACGAGGTATACGATGGAATCAGGGTATACCGTACGCAATTCATATTTGTTGCCATGTCAAATTGTAAAGTCTCTGTTAGTCGGTTATTAGCTATTCTAATCGCATAGTTCAGATAAAAGTGGTGAAGAATGTAAAAAAAAGGTGATTCCGGGCAGTGTCTCTTGGTGCGATGCAAAAAATTTGACTGGTGGTGGCTGTGATATTGAAGATTTGTTAAGAGGGGAGAGGAGTAAATATCAGGAAAGGGCAGTGATCAAAGTGGAGAAGTTGGGAAGACAGATAACGTAGAGCGATAATTATGAACGGGAAATGAGGAAACCCAAGGAATGGAGGAAGAAAGACGAAGACTGCTTGCGATTTCATTCAAGAAGTGGTAGAATAGAAAAAACTCTTGTAAAAAAGATGGGTAGAAGGTAACTAGTAAATGAGACATACAACCAATGGGTGGAACCGAAAAAAGTTGAAAAAAAACAATTAGAGGGAAAACAGGGAAAATGTAAGGTAATTATGCTGTTTTCGTGACCTGAAGAAATTGAATTCCATTCTTTAGAATGATAATAGCAATGTGGCTTGGCAGCAAGGGGAAGGAAATTATTAAGGAGAATGAGGCAGAGAGATATTAGAAGAGGGAGGGGCAAAAAGAGGAGACGAGAGAATGGCAAGGGAGAAATAACGAGAGATGTGGGTGCAAGGAAGAAAATGATTTTTAAGATGTCATATTGCGTATAGAAAACCAAAAACCGTAACTATGAAATATAGATTAGAAACTAGAGACTCTTGTGAGACAGACGATAGTAAAGAGAATTGATAGATGCGAATATCTATGAAGATTTTACTAAAGCAAATGCAGAATTACAGAGAACTAAGAAGAGGAAGTGGTTGCAGATCAGCACGAGGGCGGAGGAGAAGAGAAGGAGGGCGGAGAGTATACGATAGAGAATATGAGCAGAGGCTATAAAAGGGTAGAAGAAGGGTAAATCTCTTGAGAGGATGGATGTGGTCTGTGAACTTGGTGGATGGAGGGAGGAGAGGAGCTGAGAAGGGAGTTATCATCAGTTTGAATGAACAAAGTGTTGAGAGGCAGGGAAGGTTGCCGGAGAGGTGGGGGCCAAAAGCCAATAAGTAATTAAATACCGGATATTATAAAATAAGGTAAAGGAGATGCAGGAAGCTTTAATAATTATAGAGGTATTTCACTGATGGACCTCTGGCGAAAAATATAAAACGAAAGATATTGAGAAGGGGCTGTAAGGTGAGAAGAGCGCCTTTGAAATTGGAAAGAATAGTACGGTATATATGTCGTTCTTTGTAAAGTCATGAATCTTGTTCGCTGGTATTACCAATGCCACTAAATCAGCCATAAATATGGACAATTTGGGTGAAAGGGTGTGAGATACAGTGAAGTTCTGAGAGATGCTAAAGCTCCCACTCTTTCCTTCCTCTTTCCAATCATAAGTGTAAACCAGCATCGATTTAGTATTATCTTGGTGGGATGCAAATGAAGCTTTTATAAAGAGATGGGTGTACTACCGATTTAGTATTTTAGTCAGTGAAGATATCCCCAGGTATATAACAGGGAGGGTATACCCATTTGTTAGGATTTTCTTTGTGAAACTGCAATACACTTGAAGGGGCAAGTTGGGAAAGTTGAATAAAGGGTATAGCCAGCAAGTCGGGTTGAAGGGGTACACTCTCAAAGTTCAGGGGGTTGGTGTCTGGAGGAGGAATAACAGTGAGCATACAAGTTGTTCTCTACAGCCTCAACCTCCTGGCCCTCCTTTGGCGATGATCAAAATGCTCCAATCGCTATCCTCAGACCCTCATTTTGAATGAGATCGAGAAGGTGAAATTGTGACGGGTAAATGTATCCGTATATGACACATTCATAGTCTAAAGCTCAACGAAAATCCAGGGCACAGTCTTCGTCTGCGTCCCAAGACGTAAATGTGAGGTGCTGCAGGAGGTCTAAGACAAGGTGGCAGTTGGTTTTGAGATTGCAAATGTGGTGGAGATATGATAGATGGTTATCTAAACTAATACCTAGAAATTTCACCTGCGACTCTAAACAAAAAAAAAAAAAAAAAAATAGATGAATCGAAAGGGTTAATATGAGGGTCACTTCACTCTATGTCTCGATTGCATTTCTTCAGAAAAAAAAGAATGACTTTCATCTTCTTTGTTGAAAACCTAAAGACCCTCTAATCGCACCTCGACATTACGCTAGTGGTAACCAATTGGAACTGACATACCATTCACGGAATTATAGATGGAGTGACGTATGATGCGAGGTCAACTACATACAGTGAGCACTAGACTGAATCCTGGATACTGGCAACCATACAATTAAAGCCAACTGGAAAAAATTGCACATTACCTTATGGCACCCCTTTGTCCATGACAAAACGTCTAGACAAATAGCACCGCAACAGACTCAAAAAGATCTTTCTGGCATCAGTGACAGAAGGAAGTTAAAAAGTTATCCCTTAAGACCCACGAAAAAAAAAGACTACAAGACCCCCATCCTCCACGTATAGTCGTAATCATTCTTGAGGTCAAAACACACTGCTAAAATCATTTTGTTGGATGCAAAGGCTTGCATATATCATGATCTAAGGTCTAAACGGAGGAGAGGTTCCTGTGTAGTGGTGTTGCTTTTGCAAAATCGGAACTGACGATCAGAAAAAGCAAAGAGGTGTTCCAGCATTATTAGAAAACGGGATGCCACTCTTCTCTCCATTAACTTACAGGTGTGGCATGTGAACGACATGGGTTATTAGTTAGTTTTTTTTTTTTACAGGTTGTTTATAAGGGGAGGACATAAAATAGAATAAAAGAAACCCGCCCAAACCTAACGCAAATGGGTTTTAAAGGGAGAAAGATTAAATATAACAGGAAAAACAGATGATGGCAAGGAGTTCCACAGAACACAAGTGGCTGGAAAAAGGAGGCAACACAACGAGCGAGTCTGGGGTATTCTATCTCACTCGTGCCAATTTTATGCGAGAACAAGGCACCCCTTGGGCTACGAGGGCGACGCAATGGTGTAGGAATGCGAGATGTCAACTTCCTCGAGCACCTGTGAAAAGAGATAGTGTGCTATAGAAAAGAGATAGTGTGCTAACGTCACACCGCATAGATAAAGGGTCCAGGGAGTTAGAAAGTAGGGGAGTTTATTTATTTGCAAGACATATTGAATTTTTATTGGGTTTTCAGATGAGGATGGTGAAGGCTTTCAACCATACTAGAGGGAAGACACCTTCCACCTATATCCGCTTATACAAGCTGAGTAATAACCAGCAACTGTCAGATAGATGGAAATGACGTATCATTTATAGATAATAAATTCTTTTTTGCAAAAATGATGATTCACATAATATAATAATAAATTATAATAATGAAATAATAAATAATTATATAATATAATAATAATAATAAATAAACTAAATAAATCAATAAGATATCTTATATATATATAATTATTATTTATAAATAAAATGATTATAGTAAAATAATATTATTACATACCAATTGTTAATCCACCTTTGTTCATTATTTCCTAGTGTACAATAAAAGAGATAGAAGCAACATAGAGGATTCCGGCGTTAAGCGCAGTTTCTTTGCACCTAGGGAATCTCTGTGACGAGATGAGGAGAAATGGGATTCGAGGTAGAGACTGGGCTCAGGACTCCGATAGCCATAAGAAAGACGAATTTCCTGTCAAAAATTCCGAAAAAGATCAATAGAATAAATCTATATGGGGCGATACGTTAATGAAACGGGAGTGTGAACGAATGTGTGGGTAAATATGTAGTGATTTTTTTTTATGGGTGTACATCTAGAAGATAATAGAGTATTTTGGAGATGGATGAGTAATTAGCAGGAGGAGGTAATGGTAGAGTGAGAAAGGTTGAAATGAAATTGGATTAAATATCTGCAGGCTATACAAAGATGGAATTATACTAGTGGATGAAAAATATAAATCAAAATCTGAAAGTCGAGATTGTGATTGGAACAGGATATGGAAGGTTGTGGGGAAGCCAAAAGATCCCAGCAGTTTGGTTGGAGGGTATAGTTACGAGAAGGGATTGTAGGGGGCAGTAACAGTACCCGTGTCTTATATAAGGGTTAAGGGGGATAAGGGAAACTGTTTGGCGGACTAGAATGTTTTGGGACGCACTCTACGTCATTTCTTGAGTTAGCCTAACACACTGTTGTTAAACAGAGATGAAGAGGTATCATAAATAATGTCTTCTTGAGATAATTTTTTCTATTGGGTGGCTAGAATATTTGTGAGCTTCGGGAGTAGACTAAGAGGACTAGAGATTGTGAAGCAACCGAGCAGCCGTGCATGAGACGAACGTTGTAAAGGGCTATAATATTTGTGGTTTCACAACACTACTAATAATTTTTCAACCGTAATGTAACATTAAGTGAATGTGTTTTTCGCAAGAAATGGTAAAGAGAAGAATAAAAGTATTTAGGTTTTTAAGGACTTGCAACAGACTTATGACCGGATTGTAATAGAAGTGAAAAATCTCTTATTTTGTAGTAACAGTGCTTTTAGGCTCGATTTTTCATTTTTATACCTAGAGGAACCGGTGGTAGGCTCCAATGGAATCGACAAGTATGGTATGTACGATTATTGATAATTTTTTGATGACATGTTTTTTTATGCGGATATAAATGATCTATCAAATTACTTGGAAACGCATGAAGCAATGGATGAGATAGTATGGGTGCTCAAATTTATTAAGTGCAACAGATAAAAATGGATGTGATAAACAGAGTAGGCATGGGATGTGTTGTATTGTTTTCTGTATGGTTTTTTTTATATACGAATAATATAGTTAATCACTGTCAGTGGGAGAGATGTAGAGAATAGAAATTAGAAAAGAATAGTAGAGGGTAGAGGTGGTATTATAGGGAAAATTCGACGCGGTGTAGATGTGTGCTTAGACTGAGAGCTACGGGCGAATGAGAAGATTATGTGCAAGAGGAAGAGAGTGGGTCATACAAAGAGACTAAATTATTTGTACGTCTTAGACTATTGATTTGTGCGTTTAGAATATGTTGCTGATCTTCAGACGAATCATTTTGAGAGTGTAATTTGGTATGAGAGATTTGGCCAGTGTTGTCATGTTTAGAAAGTCATTTCGAAAGAAGAAGAGAAGTTTGTGTGAAAGTAGGATAGCACAATGATATTTGAAGATAAATTTGGTCGTGAAAAAAATGGGTCAAAGTAAATGTAGAGGCGAGGGTTCTGAAAATATGAAAACGCCGAAACAATGACTAACAGACACAGAAAAACACCCAAATGACCGTTTCAGAGGTCAAAAAAAAGCTGCGGTTTGCTTATTATTTCCCCATCAAAATTGTCTGAAAATTAAAGGAATTTTATGGTCGGCATCTTTTAGGTGGGGGCTGGAAAATGGGGCTCACAAAATTCCAATATTGGATTATGCTCATCAATAATTAAAAAAAAAATTTCAAATACTTTTCTAATATTAATATATATCATATATATTTTTTTTTTAAATACATTTTATTTCACTTTTACAAAAGTTTAAATGTCGTACATTTAAAATTCTTTTCCTAATCAAACATTTCATCTTCATCAATCTTTCTCAGTACGCTTAGTATGAATTAAAATTTAAAAAAAGAAAAATAAGAGAAAAAAAATTATATCTAGGTTACAATTTATGCAGAATTTATTTTTAAAGAATATTGCTAAATTTTAAATTCTGAATATATAGGTGGAACATTTTTTCAGTAAAGCAAATATATATATTATATAATATCCTATATATATATATATATATATACTATCTTATATATATAATATATATATATATATGATGTATATTATATATATATACGTTATATATATATATATATATATAGTATACTATTATATATATCAACTATATATATATTATACCATAAAAACTGGAATTAATATAAGTGTAAATTTAAAAATTATTATGAAACCCCCAGGAAATAAAACAAAATAAAAATTACAAAAACCAAGGAACTAGACTTTCTAGAAGACATACCGCCTCTCCTCATTCAAGGTGGATCGGAACAAAAACTTTATTAAGAATTAGAGGACAAAATTAGTTTAACACTTTGGTTTTTTAAGTGATGTGCTTCTTGAGGAGGTGTTATAATACGATTTCATGATATATTTGTACCCTTCTGCCTCTAATTCACTAGCCGATTTTACGCCTTCAATCATTGAATTTTACATCCAATTCTAGCAAAGCTTAAGTCATCGGGCTCACCAATGTCACCATGTGTGGCTTAGTAAATCTTTAAATGAAATTATTTGAAGTTTAACACTTTTTTCGCAACACATTTAGGGAATGACTCGGCATTTGGTAGCATTTGATGCTATTTTTGCAGTTATTTCATTCTAATAGAATTGGACTTGATTGTTAGTTGATTAAATAATGTGTCGCTGAAATAGGATTTTACTTTGGAAGACGGAGGAGCGATGGTTTAGCTTTCTTTTCTTGATATTACTTTTGAGGAAGAACTTCAGTTGATTATATGCCTTTGATGTTATAAGAAAGGCAGACAGCACTTAGATAATTAGCGTTCATTGACTACTCGCTGTCACCTCTGATTTTGTAAAACACTGTGTTGTGAAGGGGTTCTTCTAAAGGGGCTCTAACGATTTACAGCCACATTATCTAGATATGGAAATAATGTTGAAAATGTTTTTAAAAATCTAGGTTACCCTGAATCCTTTAAATATAAGGCTCTTCATGCAACCAAAAGTAAGTTTAATTTTTCACCTCCCACTGTTGAACCTGCAACTGATAAAATCAAGATAATAGTGCCTTTCCCAACTGACAGTTTTAAAAAATACTTACCTAAAGATTTTAGGTTTGTTTCTAGTGTCCCCAACACTACTAAAAAATTTCTACAAAGTAAAAAATTTGATGATTCAGAATTTAAAAATGTTGGTGTCGATAAAGTTTCTTGTAAAGATTGTAGTTCTTTATATATTGGAGAAACTTACGATTTGAAAAGAAGAGAATACCAACATCTTTCTTGATATTCACAAAAATGCATTGGCAAAAGTGGGGCCAAGTGGTGAGTCCATTGCCATACCATCTATTTGTTTACAAAGTTGGCCATTAAAGAGGAAAAGCGCATCATCAGTTTCGAGTTCTAAGAATTTCGAAAATTGATTCCTATTGAGATTACTAACCCTATGTTCAGTTGACGGAAAAGTTTATTGGTTATAATATTACGGGTCTCATTAACAGGTATATTTGTGAACAATGATTCTACATCAAAACTGACCCCAAAGCCCTCCTCAATGGATCAGAAAACTGAAAAGAATCTTTAAGAGTAAATTCATTACATGTCAATGGCTGTATAATTGGCAGAAGAAATTTGGATACTCTATAAGTGGGAGAATTTATGGCTGAAAAATTCGGCCTAAGAGGAAGACCTTGTTTAGTAATTTTGAGCAATTCATATAAAAGGCCTGGCACTGCACCTGAAGTAAATACAGAATCATAAAAATCAGATAAACCAATTTTCTTTAAACTTCTAAGAGAGTTGTTAATTTTATCTTCATTTCTTCAAAGATGTCTAAGAATGTTACCTGGTAAAAGCTGAAATTTAGTTGCGTCATCCAATATTAAGAGAGGTTTCTGGCTATCACGAAGATCTTGGTTGGAGAGCTGCCCCTCAGATTTGAAGCCATTACTCTATAGAAGGTATGTTGATGATTGTTTTTTTGATATTTAGAGAACGAAGTCATACCTCACAATTTTTAGATAACCTTTACCTTCAACGTCAGAATATTAGGTATAGTATGGAGGAGGAGAATGAGAACATTGCCCTTTTTAGATGTCCGAGTGCACCGTACTGTGGGTGGCTTTTCTACTTCCATTTGTAGAAAGCCTACCACAAATATGCTTGGTATCAATATTTTCAGTTTCCTTCTTCTGAGCACCAAATTGTCTGGATTGTCCTGCTGAATTTTTTAAAGCTTACAAACTTTCAACATCTTGGCTGGATTTTCATAAAGAAATTCAATTTCTAACTCAATTTGCTAAATTTAATTTCTTTCCAGAGCAACTCTTTTATAAACTTGTCAACAGGTTCTTGGAAGACCTTTTTCGTCCCTAACAGACAGATGTGGATTCGTCATTGCAGGTAGTTTATTTAAAGGTTCCTTACTTTGGTCCCAACACTCCGAAGTTTATTAAAAACCTTCAGTTATCAATTTCTAAATGTTTTCCCTCTTATAAAGTTATTTTTATACCTGTCAATGATTTTAAAATGAATAGTTTTTCAGAATTAAGGATATTTTGCCAGCTTATTTGAGGTCGTCGGTTATTTTTTCTTATTCTTGTGCGGACTGCCAAGCCCGTTATGTGGGCCAGATAGGCTTACAGCTGCAGCTGAGGATTTCAATTCATCTGGGTCTTTCGTTTAGAACCAACAGACCATTAACTTCACCTGTGAATTCTGCTATCAGGACCCATTTTGCAGAGAGCCGTCATGAGATCTCAAAAGAAAGTTTTAAGGTGTTGTCTCCAGCGTCAGTTTTGCTTGAGCAAAGGATTCTCGAGAGCTTGATAATACATAATACAAAGCCACAACTTAACTCTGATAGATCCTCAATCAAGTTATTTTTTTTTTTTAATTTTGGTTTTAATTTATTTATTTATTTATTTCTATATTTTTACTTTAATAGTCCCGTTTTAATCGAATATATATATATATATATATATATATATATATATATATATATATATATATACTATATAATATATATATATATATATATATATATATATTATATATTATATATATATATATATATATATATATATATAATATATGTTTTCTCATTTCTTTCTCACCAAGGCGGCCTCCGTGTATGGTCATTCCCCCTGTTGTTTGCAATGCTTCTCCACAGGACCCTCTCTTCGTACAGTCGATGTTTCTCCACCCTTGATCCAGGGCGTCCAACCCTCTTGCGCCTTCCGCCGCCGCCCTCCACCTTACATCTTTTCTTGGTCGTCCGGCCGTCTTCTAGTGCAGAGGCTGCCATACATAAATCTAGTCCGGGTATCTCTCTTCATCCATCCTTCTGATGTGGTCCATACTGCATCTCAAGTTGTTGTCTCTCGATGCAGTCCCCACCCCTCAAACTCGCGCAACTCTTGCTCTATCTTCAGTATTTTCTTCTTCTCCTCTCTTCTTGGTCACCCCACTATCAACCTCAAGCACCTCATCATCCCCGCCACGATAATACTCCTTGTTCTGGTTGTTTGTAAGTGTCGGCACGATCGACGCCAAACAAAAGTACCGGTCCTCAGAATCGTGGTATATTCATAAGGCGTTTAACCTGTCTCGTCACATGTCTGTTTCTCAGGCAAAGGATACAACTGACCATACTCCTCTAGAGTTAGTTTCTTTATTCTTTCCTTATTTCACTTCTCCATTGCATTCCCCTGGCTGTTTACTGTAAACTCCAAATACTTAACTAGTTAAAAGTTCCCTCGAATCTTTTTTGCTTCCGCGCACCGATCTCTATGTTCAAGTTCTCTCTTTCCTAGCTATCTTGCATCACTCGTCTTCGTCTGTCTATATTCATAGAGTGTGGCGTCACCCCTGCAGTTGCAGGCACCTCCTCCACATTATAATCGTTGCTCTCTGTAAACGTTACACTGTCTCTTGCAGCTAGAGAAATATCGTCTGGCATATGCCATTACAACAATAATCCTCCTCCTCCACCCCAATCTCTCGGGCAATCCACTTGTTCCATATACAGGATGAACGAACAAACGGGACAACATCCTCCCTGTTTAACACCTTGTCTTCACCTCCAAACCACTGTTCGGGCTATCCGCTAGCGGCTGTCTCTGTCCGCAATACGCCTGTCCTAACGGCACTTTCACTTACTGTGTAAAGTTCCCTTATCACTCTAATCATCTTGGGTTCTATCTGATAGTTAGCGATCTCGAGTGTCTCCAAAGTTTTACGCCTAGGACCTGTCATTAATGCCTTCTCTTAAAATTCAGCAAAGCCATACGTAGCATTTCCTTGACCTTTACTCCCAAGACTTCTCTCTATCATTCTCTTCCGAGAAAATATCAGATCCGCTGTTCCTCGTTCGGGCCTAAATCCATAGCTGCGGCTTCATTCAGGCTTGTCCTGCGACTTCCCGTCCTGAGCCCTTTTTCCTCCAATATTCTTTCTATCTTCATGGCATGCGGGGAGCACGATATGCCCCTATAATTTGAACAGTCGCCCCTATCTGCAGAAGGAAAAGTATATCATACATAGTATACTATATATATATACATATATATATATATATATATATTTATATATATATAATATATATATATATACTATATATTATATCTATATATTAATGTATATATATATTATATTTATATATATATATTTATATATCAGGGGTGTGCGCGGGTTAATATTTTGGGTGGGTAAGCTGGCATATATATATATATATATTTATATATTATATATTATAATATATTTTATATATATATATAGTATATATTATATAAGTATATTATATAGTATATTATACTGTCTATATATATTATATAAAGTATATATATATAATATATATATATATATATTATACGTATATATATATAGATATATATATATATATATATTTATATTATATATATATATATATATATATATATATATAGTATATATATATATATATAGTATTTATATATATATATTATATATATTTATATATTAGGGTGTGGGATGGTTCAAACCATTTGGTTTAAACAAATTGTTTAAACCATAGTTTAAGCCAGGTATTAAAAAAAACCATGGTTTACACCATAAAAAAAAAAAAATGGCATAAAAAAAAAAATAAGAATGCATTTATTAATGATTTTCTTTAGCGGTTGTTGAATATGGGTTTTTCAATTTTTCAACAAAGAGTAGCTGAAAGGCAATAAATTTTTTTTGTGAATTATATTTATATTATGGAGAATAATAATTATATTATATATATATATTGGTAATTTATCTATATCTGTCTGGTAGTATGGTGTTTGTTTCTGTTTTGTATATATATATATATATATATATATATATATATTATATAACTATATTATATTATATATTATATATATATATAGTATTATATATAGTGTTAATAGTATATATATATATAGTATTATATATAGTATATATATATTATATTATATATATATATTATATTATATATATATATATATATAATATATATATATATATATATATAATAATATAAATAATATATTTATATATTATATGATACTATATATATATATATATGATTATATATATATATTTATATATATATATATGTATATTATTATATATTAGTATATGATATGATATTATATATATATAGTATATATTATTATATATATATAATATGTATATATAATATATTCTATATATAATATATATTTGTAAATATAGGATGTTTAAAACATGATTCTTGCTTTGAGCTCTTGGGAATTCATTTCTACCCATTGATGCCAACAAAATATCAAAAGCTTAATAATCAAAATCATATGTGGAGTGTGGGAGGATTTGTGAGAATGTGGCATCGTTAAGGCAGAGGATTTTATTTGGTGCGTCATTATCTATCTTGTTCTCCTTTAAAGAAAGTTCAAAAATAAATTGAGCACATTGTCGCTCATATTCGCAATTGGCATTATATATTTTTGGGTTGCATTGCAATATATATTATTGTTTTTTTTGTTTTTTTAGTAAAAATTATAAAAGTAAATCTTTTTTTTTCATTTCTGAGTTTATATATTTTAAAATAGATAATGGACGCCCTCTTTATGTGTTTTTTACTTTATAATATAGTTTTAGTTGTAAAACTCAAAAAACGGGCAGAACCAAAAATAGATTTTATAAGGCAGCAGCGTTGTACAGTTATCAAGAGAAAAGTTTTGAAATTTGAAGAATCTAAAGAAATTTTATTAAGGGAATTTTTAAAAATATGTTAGGAAGAGTGCGGTGCTGTATATATCAGTTTCCGTAGTGATTTTTGGCCTTTAAAATCTATTAAAACATAAAAAAAACTACATTAAAACCGATCAAAATAAGCATATCAACCATAAAAAACCAAAAAAGAACATTGGTTTATTTGTTTTTTTAAAAACAATGGTTTTTTTGGTCTTTTTTAAAACATGTTTTTTTCCAACCCCTATATAAGTATATATATATATATATATTATTATATATATATATATAAGTATAGTTATTATATATGTTATATATTATATAGTATATTATATAGTATTCTATATATATTTATATGTATTATATATATATATATTTTATATATTATATATATTATCTATATATATATATACTATATATATATATATATATATAATATATAGTATATATATATATATATTAAAAATAACAATAATTATATATATATATATGTATATATATATTATATATTATATATAAATTATACTATAATATATATATATATATATATATTTATATAGTATAATATAGCTTATAATAAGTATGATATAATGATATGACTTTTGTTTACTGAGGGATATATGATATAATATATATATATATATATATATATATAGTATATATTATTATTCTTATCGTATATAGTATATATTCCGTATAATAGTAATATATTAAGTAGTATACTGTTATATATATATATATATGCAATTAGTATATATATAGTTAGAGTATAATTATGTATATTATATTATTAGTTATATATATATATATATATATATTATATATATATATTATATATATATATATATATAATAACTATTATAATAGTATAATATATATATATATATATATAATATATATATATATATATCATATATCGTATGTAGTATGATGTTAGGTATAATATGAGTATGTATTATCGTACTAGTATATATTATTATATTATGATATATATATATGTATAAAATTAATTGATATATATATATATAGTATTAGTATATATATTAGTTATATTTATATTATTATATATTATTACTATTATATGATTATATATATTATATTTATTAATATATAATATATTATATTAGTGTATATTTTTCTTTCATATATTATAATTTATTTAGGTAGTATATATATTATGCTTGTATATATATATGTATATATATGTATATATTAATATATTTTATTATTATATATTTATATATATATTTATTATTACTCGTATATATATATATGTATATATTATATTATGTTTCATATATTATATATGTACCTATATATATTTTTAATAATAGTAGTATATATACTAGTGATAGTATTATATATTTAATATAAGTTCTAGTATATATAGTATATTTATACGTTATATTATATATAGTATTATATATATATATATATCTATGTATCTTTTATTATATATATCGTAATATTTCATAAATATATATGTTATTATATATATATCATATTTATATATGAATAATATTTTTGTAGCTAATTAGTGAGTCATCAGACGATAGTAGCATCCACGCCATCTTTTCATCAACGGCCTAGAAGATCGACTGCGACGCTCATTTTTTTAGCGTTTAAATATATTCGATTTGTCTATTCTTGTTCTTGAGTCATGTTTATGGCAGAAACTGGTCGTTATGCTTCAAGTGAATGAGATGGTTAATAGAATCAAATTATTGGAATAACTGAAAATACGAGTGTTAATTAGCTTTTATTCAGTTTTTTTTTTTTTTTCTTTTTGTTTGTTTTTTCTTTAATTAAAATAAGTAATTTCTGACAAAAATATTAGCATCTTTCGCGCAGTGCGGCGACCGAGATAATTTTGTGTTCTGTATAATCTAAGGCTTTTTAATTGTGTTGTCATCATTGCTTACTTTGTTTGTTATTTGTTGCTTAAAGATAAAAAATGATGAAATTGTGATTTTAAAATTTAAAAATATATTAAAAGTAAATATATGCATATTGAGTTTTGTAAGATCGCTATTGGGTTAAGCGGCGCATACCTAGCAATACCTTTACTGACACTCCTCTTGATATATATGATCTATCATATTATATATATATATCTATATATACTATTAATATTATATATTTTATATATATATTATATATTTAATATATTTTAGTGTATAAAAAATAGTATTAGTATTAGTATTTATTATATATATATATATATATATATTATATATTTCATTAGTATATATAAAAATATAATGTTATGATTTTATATTATATATATATATAATATTATGATATTATATAGTATATATATAGTATTATATATATATATTACTCTATTTATTTGATTTATCTGGCGTAAATTTGATTTTTAAAATTCTAAAAAATATTAAAAGCAAAAATACTGGCATCAGTTAGTTGTGTAAGATCATTGGGTAAGGCTTTTTAAACTAAATGGTTTTAAGAGAACAACCCTGATCTATATATATATATATATATGATATAGTACTATATATATATATATAGTACTTTATATATATATATAAGTTATTAGTAATATATATATTATATATATATATATATATATATATATATATATATTATACGTGATTGTATTTCAGCGATTGTATATATCATGTTATGTTACGTAATTCTTCCTTATTGATCCCCCGTAGTATATATGTAATATATATAGTAGTCTATATATATATATAATATATTTTATAAATAAATAAAAAATATAATAATATATATATATATAATATATATATATATAAATATTATATATTTATATATATAATATATATATATATATAGTATATATAGTTATAGAATATATTATATATATTATTATATATATAGTATATATAGTATATATATATATACATATATTATATATAGTATAATATTCTAATATATATAGTTAATATACTTTATTATATATATATATATATATATATATATATATATATTATATTATATATATATATATTTTATGATTATAGACTCTGTTGTCGCCAAAAGTATGTTTACTGAGATAGTTCCGCATGAGTTATTCGACTGAGTAATGTAGCTCTCGCTGGCTGACGTATATTCGAGTGGGCAGCTAGGTTACCTTATGTTACATGATCCATAAGCGCAGTTTTAACGCAGATTTATAAAGTTAGGTCTTGGCACTACATCGTATCTTATGTATGTGGTGCGTGTTGTTCTGAACACTCGCTACGTTTTTAGCACTACAGTGCTTTTTGTGCTGGGACGTGTTTTCAATCCGTCGTTACGTTTTAGTGAATGCAGGTGAAAATATTGAAACAGCCGGTAGGCTATTCAAATTCTTGTGTGAAACGTAACAAGTCTACCCACTGAGAAACATTTGCCTTCTTTAAACGAAGCTTATGGTGATGCCACTCTATCGAGAAAATTGATTTTTAAGTGGCACAAAAGCTTTCAATGAGGGTCGAGAAAAATGTTTGAAAGACGAGAACCTGTTGTTTATTAGGATACACTCAGGTCAGACTAGCGATAGAAAATGGTAGAAGTTTGTTGGAGGCTGTGGTTGGGAGGACCGTCCGGTTCAGTGTCAGAGGTGATTGAGAAGAAACTGGTTTGGATAAAATGCAGGTTCGTTGAGAATTTTTAACGAACCATTATGCCACATGGCGAAAGAATTTGGTTCCAAAGAACCTGAGTGCTGAAAGATTTGTCTGTGGAGCAGCTTTTTTGGAAAGCGAAGCAGGGTAAAATTTGTCAAAATTTGAGGCTTGAAGACTCGAAATGGAAGGGCACGAATTTTTTTTAATAAAGTTATAAAGCGTGAGATGAATCATGGTATTGTTGAGTAGCGAACCCGTTGAAACCTTCAACGGCAAAGTTGGGCGGAATGCCCAAAGCAGTAAAATTCTCCTCGTCCGAAGAAAAAGCACGTTATTGAGAAGTCGCAAGGTGATACAACTGATTGATTGTTTTTTTCGATCAGGCATTGGTATTTCTGGTCTACAAAGAATTGTTGTTTACCTTTCGCTAGCTGACTAGACAGGATTAAGGCGTCTCTTACATAGATGTCTTAGATTTCGATCTTTCGCTCAATACGAGTTCATGGCTGATATTCTAGATAATACTTATTTCAGACGATTGGGCTCTATCCAAGGATATTACTGCGCCATGCTCACACTGCGTTCTCATTGTTAGTAATTTCTGGGCGAGAGGAAAAATCATTCCAAGTACTTCGACATCTCCTACCAGCCCGCAGATCGATGCTCTGCATGATATTCTAGCTCTTCCGGTATATTTTGTAAAATGGGAAGTTGAAGGATCTACATGCATTTTGAGACGATGATTAAAGATTTAAGCAATTGCAACACGTGAACTAAACACACTTAAGGAAAATGATTCCGGTACTCTGCTATAAGTGGAGATTGATAACGTTGGAGACCAACTGGTGGTAACCTCCAACGGTCATGCTTCGTAAGGAGTAACTTGTAATGTTTTCGAGTAATCCATACATTAATTGAAATACGACAGTCAGTACACTTACTTTTGGACATTTTAAATATATGATATAATAGTTGTATATATAGTTCCTATATATCTGATAAGTATTATATGATTTATTGATACTTTGTTCAATGTATGTGTTGTGATAGGTATACTATAATATAGTATATATATAGGTATTATACTATATTATGTGTTAGTATATTATTGTTATTGTATTATTAGTATATTGATATATGTTTTATTATATATACTATATTATTATAGTATATGTATATATATATCATTATATATTATTATTATATCTATGTACATTAGGTTTAGTATTTTATATATATATATATATATATATATATATAGTAGGTATAATATACTATATATATTACTTTTATAGTACATATATATATATATTATATATATATATATATATATATATTATATTATAGTATATATATATAGTATACTATATAGTATTATATGTTATATATATATATATATAATAAATATATATAATATACTATATATTATAGTATTATTATATATACGTTATATATTATATATATATAGTTAGTATATATATATATATTTATATATATATATTATAGTATATATATAGTATTATTATATGATATCATTAATGTCTGTGCAGCCGGCTTATTTCTAACACAGTCCTCCTTATATGTTTACAACCGCACTGCACCGTGGCTGAAGATCATGCACATGAACATACCGTACCACCCGTTATCTTTATCCTTGGCATCGCACCTTATCAATAGTAAATTACAGTGCATCGTTCCGCGCAGCACCTCTACATGTTCACGCCGCACCACAGCTGAAGTTAATGCACCAGAGCACCACCGCACCGCATCTCGCCGTCCACCATTTTTTCGCTTCAAGTCGCACCGCACCGCACTACACCGCACCGCACCACACCGCACCTCATCTCACCGTCCATCATCTTTTCGCTTCAAGTCTTACCGCACGCACAGCACCGCATGCACCATGCATAGCACGGCACAATACCTTTATACATTAACAACCGAACATCACCGAACCGTACCGTAGCTGTGCTTCGGACAACCTTCATTAAACGTAACACGCTATATAATTATATAATTATATAATTATATAATTATATAATTATATAATTATATAATTATATAATTATAAGTAAATCTGGAAGAATCTTCCTTCTTCTATTTCTTCAAAGATACATTCTAAGACTTGAACATATCGAGCCTTGATATGACAATGTTTTTTAACTTTCAATATCTCTAATGGGCATTGCATGGGCCTTTCGTTTTTTACACCAGATTATAATACATTAAAAAATTATATAAAAATTACCACAAAAAATAAAAAACAATTCTGAACTTTAAAATATAAAATTTTAATAGAAAGTTCTAATAATGGAAAAATAAAAGCTCAATAACTCCTTTTGAGTTTTTATCGATAAACTTTAATGTATTTTTTTTTTACATTTTTTACATATGAAATGAAAGTATAGAATTTTTCTTTAGTTTTTTTTTTCTTTTTTTCCTTTTTTATTTTGTTGAGAACTTGTAAATTTTTCTGACAACCCAAAATAAGAATAAAATTGCAAAAGAAATCCATTTGAAGTGGCAAAAAGAACTTTGAATATAAAATATTCACTAAAAAAAAAAATATAAATAAATAAAATGAATGAAAAGATTTATTTTTGAATATAAAGAAAAAAAAGAATGAATATTTCTGTAACTCAATATTTTATAAAATAAAAAAATATAAGCTTATTAATAATAAAATAAATTAAAATGAATTTAAGCCTGAAGCCATTAATTATACTAAAGTTTCTATACGTAAATAATTTCAAACATTTCAGAGGCTTATTATTTATTGAATTAAGCACAATAAACACACACACACACATCTATACACACATACACATAGACACACACACCTACACACCTACACCTACACACACACGCACAGGTGTGTACATAATTATATATTCTCAGAATACAATTACATTTAAATATAATATATTTATATTAAATTCAATTTGCAAGTAATTATTATCATAACTATTTAATAAAATATATTTAAAACATTTTATTAAAGTTTTGAAGTTAAATTATACAATTTAATATTTTAAAAAGGAAATTAAAAAAAAAAAGATGAAGAAGAAGAAGAAGAAGAAGAAGAAGAAGAAGAGAAAGAAAAAGAAAAAGAAAAAAAGAAAAAGAAAAAGAAAAAGAAAAAG
>JABUQX010046830.1:45000-55000 GCA_015478945.1 Trachelipus rathkii
TTTATATATTATTTCACTTTCGAACTTTATGCTACCAAATTCTTCTGCTTCGACGCAAATCTTAGAATTATATATATATATATTATATACTATATATATATATATATTCGTATTATAGTATATATAATATAATATAATATATTATATATATATATTATATATATATATGTAATATATTTATATATATATATAATATATAATACTATAATAATATATATTATTTATATATATATAAATATATTATGAGATGGCATGTATGTGTAACCATAACTGTAGTTATTAATTTGCATTATAGTGGTTATGGTATGTAAGTATCATTATATATAATCTATTAGTCTTTACTAAGCCAATATTGGTGTAGATTTGTAAGTTATACACAAAATATTCGACAAGCCCTAAGTGAGTTTGCTTTGTAAGGTTACGTGGTACTAAAATTTTGCTATGAGCATGTTTTGGTAGGTATTCAATAAGTGGGTGACTGGTGAACTAGTTCTCGATAGTCCCAGTTTTAAGTGGCTTTTTTACTGTCTCTATATTACTTAATGCTTAATGTTCTATTCGTCCTATTGTAGCCGCTCAAACTTCTCTCTCATTGGAACAACTAGGGCTAACTTATTTAGCTAAAACGATCTTTTACTATTGTCATATCCCTTCATTTCCAAATTCTGTCAAGAATAACTGCGCTAACTGGATAAGTAATTACAAATCACTGTTGTTAAATAAGAATTTAACATAAAGCTAGCTACTCTTATTCTATTACACTTTATTGGACAAAAACCTCAATCAATCAAACAATCTCACGAGAAACCTAAAATACACTAGCAGATCTCACTTTTAAATCTTTAGAACATTACACAGGCTCGCAAATAGCAAACTTTAGGTGTCTCTCTAACATGACCAAAAACAAACAAGGCTTACAAACTGGTATCCCTCTTTAGGGACCTTTCTTATCACCTAGCATCTTATATATATATATATTATAAGTAATAATATATATATATAATATATATATATATATATATCATATATACTATAAATATTATATAATATAATATATATACAATATATATATATATATATTATTGATAATATATATAGTATTTATAGTGAGAGCCGCTTTATATCCTAACTCAGATATATATATATAATAATAGAATATGTTCATTTTCAGTCTAGCTAAGCGCCGGCATAAGCGAGGCTATCTTCGTGTCAGGCCTCTCTAGGTGCAACCCAGACGAGCATGGGGTGCCCGACGTCGATGAACTGGAGGAGAATTGCGAGCTTAGAACCATAGTCGTGAAAGCGACTGACGGTTAATGTTAAATATTCTTGCACTAATTACTGTTATGGCTTTGCGAGAGTCTCACTCAGGATACGAGTAATTATTGAAATAGCGGAGTGTGACATTATTGCGGAGTCTCTTAGCAAGATGTTTCTTTGCGTTTGACTCATAGTGGGGAAACTTTCCCGGCATCCGCGATAAGGCCTTGGCCGCAGCGGATTTAGCCCGTTAAAGGCCCGGAACCCAAGGACCTTTCTCGCATGAGGTCCCACTGACAGCGTCGTTAAGAGACCTTCCTGGGGGGGACGTTTTACTATACTATAACTAATACTATATTGGTAACTATAACTATATATTATATATAATATATAATATATATACTATATATATATATATAATATAACTACTATCTATACTACGCTCACTATAACCTAAGAAGAGTGATAGCTGCATTAATGCTATTATTTTGCAGAATTATTTCTTGCTTTGAAAAACAATTTGCAGTTTACTAGACATTAATTTTCATGGAATGGGTCTGCAATTGTCAGCCCATCAGCCCTCCCTTGGCTTACGCCCCTGATATAATATTATAATATTATAATTAATTAATATTTATATTATATTAAATATAAATAATAACAGTTTATATGAGCTATATAATAATAAAAATTAGATGCTTCTGGTAGTCCTTTTATTACTATATATATAATATATTTAATATATATATATATATATATTATTATTATATATAGTTATATATATTATTATTATACTATATATATAATATAATACTATTATATATATATATATATAATTATATTTATATATATATATATATATATATATATAATATACATAATAAATTCTATATATTTATAATATATATATACTGTTGAATATATAATCAATTCTTTAACAAAACCAACTTCTCTATACAAATATCTCCTCATCCTCTAAAGACACCTCTTCCAACTTTCCTATCTTACCTTTTCACGACGGTTTACTCTCTGTCTCTTCCTTTATATTGACAAATATAAAACATCCTTGGCTACTTAACATAAACAAAAAATTTTGAAATACCTCGCTATCACAACGGTTGCTGCGCGCCCAAAGAAAACTATAAACAACTGTCTACAAACTTCTACCAAATCTCCCCTCTACCTCTCTTAAGACACCTTCCAAACTTTTACCTAATCTCTTTCGACGGTTTCATCTCGTCTACTCCTGTTTGATACAATATTAAAAACATCACTTGGCCTTAACTAAAACAAAAAAAAATGTCTTGGAAACCTCGTCAATTCACAACGGTTGCCTGCGTGCTAATATAGGCCTCATAAAGAAACTAGGTAAGTTCTGTTTTGACTTACTCTGAGTGGGACACTTTTTCCCCTCTTCTCAGTTGCTCCAAGCTAAATAAGGGCCTCATCCGCCCTTATTTTGGATTACTGCTCTCATATCTGTAGGGGGGTAGGGCTCTGGTTTCTAACCAGGCTTGGATAGTAGCGTCGAATCAACACGGCTAAAAGTTATAAAACTCTTCTGTACTTACTTTCCAGTTCCCTTGACCCTCTATCTTTGCGTGGCGATGTTGGTGTATTGGTGCTTTAATAATCTCTTTTCTATAGGTATCCGGCAGCTATGTACAGGCAGGCTCTTAGACGGGACAGTATCATATGTGCGTATTATTATCCACCTCCACCCTTTACGTCGCCCTCGTAGATAAACTAGGGTGCTATGTAAACTGTCATGAGATTATATATTTGATTATAGGTAACTCCAGGCTAGTTCGCTGCGGTACTTCGCTCTTTTCCTGCCACATTCTTGTTTCCTGTGGAATTCTTCTTCCATCTCTGTGTTCTTGCTGAATTTAATCTCCCCCACTTCAAAGCCTGCTTCTGTGCTCATCTGCCGCGTAATTTACTTTAGTTGTTGAATTCTGAGGCGATCAACACCCCCTCCTTGAATAGGCTCGCCCGGTGATGGTAGTTGGCCAACTGTAAATTAATATATAGATAATAGTATATATATATATAATAATTAATATATATATTATATATATATAATATATAATATAATATATATATAATATAATATATATATATATATATATAATATATAGTATATATAAATATATATTGCCACGTCTTCATTATAGTGACCACCTGTATCTCAAAAACTTCAATAGCTACATAAAAACTGAAATGCATTTTTGAAATCTGCGAACATTTTAATGCAGGAAAAAAAATATATTTTATAATAATTATTAATTTACACCTTACAATAAATGAGTTAAAATAACACCTTACGCCTGGCAGCAAAATATTAATTAAAAAATTAAAGGCCAAAACTATTATATTAGCTTGTTTAATCCATCAAAATAAACGTTTTTTTTTTTATATCATCTTTCAGTATAAGGTTAACTTTAAAAAATCATGATTTCTATATATTTTTTGTAAAATTAATACAATTAAAAAATAGTTTTTATATTTAAAATATTTACAAGCACTCATCGGTCGGTCGGTATGGGAGGCGGAAGCCCCCCGCACAACCCTCGTGTGCCATGCATTTATATCTTATAAAATTAAAAAAAAACAAAATAATTTTTTCATTCTATAATTTTCGTTTAGATTTTTTTTTTTTTTTTTTTACGGTTTATCACCACCGCTCACGGGAAAAGCCCTTTCAAGGAGTGGGTGTTAAAATCAACAAAAATTCAACTAAAACAAATTACGCAGAATGGGCACAGACGCGGGCTTTAAAGTGAGGAGATTAAATTGAGGTAGGAAACACAGAAGAGGAAGCAGAATTCACATGAACAGAGGTTGCAGAAAGAAGAAGGCACTCCGAAGCGAACTAGTCTTGGAGTTTGCTTTAATATACAACACATAAAACTCATGTGCCTCGAACTCACCCCTTGTTGCTAAAAGAGTAGCGTCTTAAAGGTAAGATGGCACGCGATGGAAAGTTTCCTTTCAGCACTTCCGCTACTATAGGTACCTATAGAAAAAAGATAAAGCACCAACATCGTTCTATAATAGCAGCAAGAATATAGTTATGGCGTCAATAAAATAGAACTCTTTGTATTCAGTAACATGTTACAGTGAGTATAGCGTCTTTTTGCCTTTCATATATGTTGCCCTTAAATCACTCAAAAGCCGGGTGAAAACCTGTGCTCCCCCTCAACAAATAATATACGAGAGCAAATACTACACTATGTCAAGGTTGCGGGATGAGGCCCTTGTTTATACTGTGTATGTACACTGTGAAGAGTGATATAATATAACAGTGTCTAAGACACACACACTATGTTCTTATAATATTATACTTCCTAAGCCTTTTTCGATCTGAACAGCTCTAGCAATCCTGTATTGAAATTATAGATGTGAGGTTTCCAAGACATTTTTTTTGTTTATGTTAAGGCCAAGTGATGTTTATATTGTCACGGAGAGACGAGAGACCGTTCAAAAAGAGATAGAAAATCTCAGGGTGAAGAATTCATCAACGATGCCAGATGGTATAAGATATCTTTTATTATCCTCTTTTAACAGCCTATTTTATATTACTTATTTACTTCCTGTCTTAAATAAGAACAACAGTGTCGCTGATGGAATTTCATAAAATATGATTCTATGTTGTGCATGTAGCGTGTGAGTTGTATTTTTTAACGTTACGGGTGTCACCTAAGTCGTGGGGAGTGGTATAGCGATTTATAATATATATATATATATATATATTGTATATAATATATAAATTATAATAATATATATATTAAAACTAGTATGAATTATTGATAATTAATTGATATATTTATTTAAATAAAACTATATCTATTATTTAGTTAAAAAAACAAAAAAATATTACTATATATTATATATATAATATATATTATATATATATAGTTATATATTATATTATAATACATACAGCGTCCTTATGGGTTTCAATGGCGCAGATTTTATAAAACTATTAGTTTTTTTCTTTTTAGTGTTTTTTTTTTCTTAAATACTATTCGTATAATCTAATATGATATACTAGCAATAATATTTTTGCGTAGTAAAATAGAGTTCTATAAGTGGAGATCAAAAAAATATTTTAAACAAAAAAAAGGTAATCATATTTAATTAATATCCTACTATATTTACATTCTATCAGTACGTGATTTTTTGGTCACGCGATTACTGGACAGATCAATAGTGATCAAGCTAACGTGCTATCAGACAGGGTAAGGTATTTTCTTACCCGGAACAGGCACAATAGGTTGTGATGAATTAGCTATTTGAGAAAAAACTGTTACGAGGTATATCTCCGATTAAAGTATTGATCCTTTTAGATGTATTCGATACATAAGGTTTAGTTACAAGAAATGTAAGTAATATACTGTATCATCTCTAAGCTACAATTATATAGAATATATAGAAATAGTTTTAGATGTTGTATAAAGAAAATGCAGAATATACATTATACAATGTCTCGGCGGTTGAAAAGCTGCTCGCCTATCGCAATCGTAGCAAATATGGGATTGTTAGATCTCAAGCGTTTATGAAACTAGCACTCAAAAAATGTATAACAAAGGGTATGATATTAGTTTTATGAATATGTGATGTACTCACCTCAATTTGAAAAGCAATATATATATAATATTATATATTATAAATAAAATGAGAATTAACATAATACTCAAATTCTAATTTCGCCTCACTATAATTAACATATATATATTGCCGTGAGCAACTACGCTTATATATTTGTTTTCAGTGCTGTGAGCTGACTCAATAAGTACCTACAACTCTATATATACTTATAGCTATTCTTCAAGCTCCGCCTTTATTAGCTCCTCAGGGGTAGGGTTTGTGATTGATTAGCATTTGATATATTGATTTATTGATTAAATGATTTCACAAAATTTAGTAAAAATGTAGTAAACTTAAGCAAAATAAAATATAATAGTTTAAGTTTGTAAAAGAAAATGAGAAAATATAAATGTTTCAGTTTAAAAAACTGATGTACTCAAAATATTATAGTTAATGCTCAAAGTTTAGAAAATAAATTAAAAATATAAATGTGCCTATTTGAAAAGAAAATTATTAAAAGCGTAGAAAATGGAATAACATAACAATTCATTCGCCCACAAATATTGCGCCACACGCTTTTGTTTCGTGCTGGGTCAAGCCTACAACTCCTTCTCAAGCTCCGTTATGCACTCTGTGATTTTTTCTTATTTTTTCTTCGGTGCGCCCCTCCAGGGGGCTCTTAAACACCCCGTAGGAACTTGAAACTCTCAAATCCGGCTCTATTTCGACTCCCAACTTCCGACTCTTGGTAGTTATAAGAATTAAGAATTAAAAAATAATTGCTATAGTAAATTTATCCTTACCCAGAAAAGAAAACAAAATATTATAGGGCTAGTCTTATTCGTATACATAAAAAAGTCCGAACATCCCAAAATTTGCGGATCTGCTTCAAAATGTGAGAACCTTAAAAGCTCAGCCTTTTGCCTCATACCAAAAGCTTAGCATTACATTATGCCATTTCCAAAAACAACTTTGCAGGGGATGCACCCAAATACTGGGGTGCAGGGATACGTAACCTTGTCTACGACGTGGTGACAATAACAGCCATAGGGGTATTAAGTTTGAAATGGATATGAGCATTAGAAATTGGAAATAAAAATTCGAACCCTAACCCTGTGACTCAATGATATATATATATATATATATATATATATATATATATATATATATATATATATATATATATATATATATATATATATATATATATATATATATATGATATATATATATATATATAATATTTCATAGAGCAGTTCGGTTGCTTATTTGCAGTCTAGCTAAGGCCATAGCCAAGTTTGTAGGCTCGTGCCCCCCTCTGGAGGGTGCACGGATACGTAACCTTTTCGTAAACGAGGTTACGTCATATGAAGTGAGGGTACCAAATTTGAGGGCATACGAAGACTCTAAGACTCCCGTTGCTAGAGACCAAGAAAGCAGTTGCTTTGGAAAAATTTGAGGGGCTGCACCCTCCTACGGGGGATGCAGGAGTACGTAACCTCGTCAACGACGAGGTTACGTTATAAGAAGTTGGGGTACCAAATTTGAAAGGAATATTAATTATAAGACACCATTCTTTTAGCATTACTGATATATACAGTATATATACAGGTATATATATATATATATAGCATATATATATATATATGTATATATATATATATATATATATATATATATATATATATATATATATATATATATATATATATATATATATATATACTATATATATATATATATATATAAATATACATATATATATATATACAACTCATACATATATATATATCTTTCTATGTAAATATATATATATACTCTTTCTTATTTATATATATATATATATATATATATATATATATATATATAAGTGTGTAGGTGCGCGCGTGTGTGTTTATGTGTTTAAAGAGAAGGGCTGATTGATTTCCCAATAAATAAAACAACAAAAATAGAAGATGTAACAAAAAAGTAAAATAAAACTGGAAACGAAAACTTGAAACACAAAATGGGAAATTATGGGAAAAATTGTCTGTTGAATGGTTCTCTGAAATACTGACCATAACAATAAAAAAAAAAGGTGTGAAGAAGAAAATAAAAAGAATAAAATAAAGGTACCGAATAATAAATAAACAGAAATTTTATCGATAGGAAATGAGGAAAAGTAAAAGAATTAAGCAAAAAGACAAGTGATTTTCACATAAAAACAGGTATACATGAAAAGATAGATAGATAGATAGATAGATAGATAGATAGATAGATAGATAGATAGATAGATAGATAGATAGATAGATAGATAGATAGATAGATAGATAGATAGATAGATAGATAGATAGATAGATAGATAGATAGATAGATAGATAGATAGATAGCTATAGAAAAGATTACAAAATATAATATCGAAGGAAGTATAAAAAATTTATGAAATATTGTGTAAAAACGTTGCATATTTTTATAATTAAGCATACATCGTCACTCCTTCTATTACTATAATTTGTTCATTTATATTTCACCTTTTATAATTCCAAGGTCTTATTATATACATATAATCTTCAAATTTTATAAACACCCACTTATTAAATTGTCCCGCTCCACCCAAATATAATGAAAAGAATGTGTTTAAATTGACCTATGGTTCTAAACCCATGAATTTATATCCTCTTCTTCGTCGCCCATGGAGCACACTGAGGAGAATATTAAGTTGGTCCCTCAAGATCAGATTAATTTTTCTCGTTAGTTTTAATTAATCTGTGATTATATCGCTGGTCCGACGTTCAAGATTTCTTGTTCTTATGAAATATGGACCTTTAAAATGAATTCAACTGTACACTTAAAGGAGACTTCTTTCAATGTTATATGGTAGGGGAAAGCACCTGAATTGTTTTTAATATTCTTGCGATTGCTATCTGAAATCATTTATAGTCTTATGGAATATATATATATATATATATATATATATATATATATATATATATATATATATATATATATATATATATATATATATATACTATATATATATTTATATATATATATTTCTCTCTCTCTCTTTCTATATATATATATATATATATATATATATATATATATATATATATACTATCTTATATATATATATATATATAATATATATATATATATATATATACTCTTTATATATATATAAGAGAGAAGAGAGAAGAAGAGAAGAGAGAGAGAGAGAGAGAAGAGAGAGAGAGAGAGAGAATTCATTTCTATCTTTAAACTTTTGGTATTTTTATTACCATTGTATTTTTAAAGATATATTTAAAGTTCCTATAAATTTCTGTGGGAGCGACCTTATACCCCGCACTACGCCTATACATATACATATAAACTATACTCTAAATATCGTTGTATAGATTTATAGACAAGAAAAAAATCTTAAATTTATGTTTTTGTTGATGTAAAGAATAAATTAATACATTAAAATATAATATAAATATAATATAAATATAATATAATATAATGATGTAATAATTGGAAAATGTAAAAAACGTCCTACTTCGGTGGTACGGAGGGGGGGGGGGGGATTTGCATCTTTAAGCATTGAGAATAGAATTCCATAGCAGCACACGAACATTTACATCTCTACCCGTGTTTGTTGGGAAATTGAATATTTATTACATTTACCATATTACCGTTGATTATGCATAATAACCGATTTATTATAGCATTTCTACTACTATTAGACCTATTGTAAGAATGTACATTACAGAGACTTTGGACTTAAACAAATACTAATGTTATATACTACTATGTAAAATCAAACTGCTTTACCTAAATTAAAATAAATGCTTCTTTTAACTGTTTAATTTTATTACATCGTTGCACATAATTCAGACTTAATAGCAAATATTTAAGAGAAGATATTTTGAATTACCCTTTTAAATGCCTATAAACTGTCATTATTTATCATTAAGCAGTGACAGAAAGTATTGCCATAAAATTTAACAGCATTTTAGTTGTGACTGAAAGTAAAATAATGGCATAAAATGGCATATTTAAAAAATAATGCAGTGATATTATTTCAATTGTAGCTTATTAGGTTAAAAAAAAAAATTCTACTCAATATTACAGCTGTTAAGTTAATAATTATAAATCTCTTTTTAAATAACGTTCTTAATATTAT